>OW443339.2:11279465-11544465 GCA_937001555.2 Hypsopygia costalis | reverse complement strand
TTATAATACAGTATATTCAAAATATGCTTATATAAATATACCTATACTAACTAAACTAATGTAATAAACCGTTACATATTATTTGTCACTGTAAAATAATAATTCAATTCGGTATTGTATCGTAAAACCCAAATTCAATTGTAATAGCCGAGCATGTCGAATAATATCGAGCTGAATTATAATATGTCTATAGCTCGTTCGTATAATAAGTATCGGTAAATGTAACTTTTACCGTATTTTTAAAATTTCTAATCACTTGGATGGTCGCAATGGTCTAACACCCAAATTTAGACTATCTAACATCAAGAAATGGCAAAGAAAATATATGGGAAAGGATGACCATACTATCAAGTGGATGACCCACTTTTTACACCACCTTTCCCATATGTTTTATATCTATGTTCCGAGAAGGAACCTACCAGCTTACCTAAATAGAATTACCACAAATCTAAGTTAAATACAAATTTCGGTATACAAAAAATCGATGAGAATCGCATTCAGCTAGTGGTAGGGCCCTTGATTTCAGGCGTAGATACATCGTGGCAAAGAACGCTCTAAATCCTTTTAATTTAGACCCAGATTGCAACACTGGGTCTAAACTAAAAGTTTTATGGCTTCTTGTGGAGGTAGCATTGAATACGTTATCATGTTAATTGTCTGGTTTAGTCCATTTGGCTCTGAAAATATCATAACAGAAACCCATAATGCAGACTGAACAAAATATACAGCCATTTTCAATTTCGTACAACACGGAAGTATTAGCCCCTCTAGGCTCTAGGCGACAAAAGAGAAATGCCTCGTCGAAACTGGGTCAGTTTGCTATATATATACATATAAATAAAATTGAAGACTTTGTTTTATTTAAACAGGGTAATCTTTAGCCATTTTAAAATGGTTATCTGATTTTAAAGGATTTTTCACTGGATGGTAAAAGAGTTTATATGACTACACATAGCATATTGCTAAACCCGCAATACAGGCTATTTTATTTGTATAAGGCTAACTGAAATCCAGCATTGGTTAGTGTCGGCAGCCTGTTAGCCAGTGGTCAACATACAGCTGAGTCTGCATCTATTTAAGTGTTCTTTATTGTTATGGTATTACGTGTGTGTATCGCAATAATTTTATTTCATTTCATATTTTTCCCACGAGAATTCCTTTTTAAGTCCTGGATGAAAATTTAAAAAACCGGCCAAGTGCGAGTCGAACTCGCGCACGAAGGGTTCCGTACCATTATCTATAAAAACGGCAAAAAAAAAAAACACATTTGTTGTATGGGAGCCCCCCTTAATTATTTGTTTTAATTATATTTAATTATTTATTTTTAAAGTGAATATCAAACTAAATATTATGTGAGTATTTCAAGCGTCTATCTATTGTCGTCATCAATTGCGAGCAAAAACGAGCAAAAAAATCACGTTTGTTGTAAGGGAGCCCCCTTAAATATTTATTTTATTCTATTTTTTAGTATTTGTTGTTATAGCGACAACAGAAATACATCATCTGTGAAAATTTCAACTGTCTAGCTATCACGGTTGGTGACAGACGGACGGACGGACAGCGGAGCCTTTGTAATAGGGTTCCTTTTTACCCTTCGAGTATGGAACCCTAAAAAGAGTGGGAAATAAATCACAAATCTATTAAAACATCGACGACGAAGTCTTGAGTAACAGTTATCTTTATATATTATTCTACACATCATTATCATTTATTTTTAACTTTATTGACCACAAAATAAGAGTACAAAAGGCGGACTTAATGCTAAGAGCATTCTCTATGAGTCAACCTTTGGGAAAATCAGATATACGTATACGATCAATCAGATATATATATACTTCGATTAATACATAAATAATATATACAGAAGGTGTTGGGCATATATATACCCCCAGTGTGTCAAGGGCATGCTGGGCCCATGAATTTCACCCTAACTCTTAATTACATTAAATGTACAATAACTAACACAAAATTATATGACAAATAACTTACATATTAAGATTTCAGATGCATCCCATGTATCCACGGAATCTGGCGTGGTCTCGCGCAGAGTCCAAGTCCAGTACAGACAGAAGAACAGAGAACAGAGTATTCATTTCCCTTAAAAGGCTGGCAACGGATCGGCGACCCCTTGGTGTTGCTGATGTCCATGGGCGGTGGTGATTGCTTTCCATCAGGTGACCCACATACTTACGAATGCTTGATGAATTGTTTGCTCCCCTGTCATATAAATAAAGCGTCCTTTGGGAAGTGGATTGTTACGGGTGGGATTGGATGGGAAACGCTGTATACCTGACCGCGCTCTCTTCACAAACTGTCACTACACCCATGATAAGTCCTATTAGACGCCGAATGTCTATAAGAAAGACCCAGTTTCACTGTACAGATAATATGCGGCACCAAGAATATGGCAATATACGCGAGGCGTCCGGGCGCGACCATATTTCCGGCCAAGTATGGGTTCACCGCTTTACAGAGCCAAATAAAATATAAAGGTAAAGTACTAAACGTATCCAGAAGGTAATCGTATCGGTACGCCACAAAAAAAAAAAAACTTTTCCAGACGTGATTAATATCGATCCAGCGATGTTAAAGCCAAAAACAGCTCTGCGTACCCACCGCAAGGGCGGTTTTAGCGGAGTTAGTGCCTGAGTGAGTCGCCCGATGCCCACTGCATCGAACGTCTGCGATATACCCACATATACATTAATAAAAAATAATAAATTCCTAGATGCGGTATTTTAATTACACCAGAAGTTAAAAAAGAAATCTAGGACGATGACGATTAGTGTCTGGACAAATTATTCAGCAAATGAGTTTGAACATACTTTTTGAAAATTAACTTACTCTCTTAAGCCAAGGCCACACTACTAGGAGCCTAGCTTACTGCTACGTGCCAAGCGACACGCTTAGTGACTGATCGTAGCGAACAAACATATTTCATACTATCCGAACCGGCCACACTGTGAGCGACGCGCCTCTCTAGGTGTCGCGAAGCGAACGAACGCGTTGGTTAAATTTTGATTGTCGCCTAGTGACTTCGATTCGAAAATGGAAGAAGTATTAATTGCTGCGGTTTCCCAACGGGAGCCATTGTCGAACCCGTCAAATAAACACCACCGTTCCTCGTACAACCGTTCGAATTCTCCATATCTAGGTCATGAAAGGTTGATTTCGTGTATCCAACACCTTCGATTTTGCATTAAATTATATTTAAGCACTGAGTTTTCAATCAACATTAATTTCTTTTTTTTAGAGGGTGACATAATTTGTTGCGTTCTCGTCAACAACAGCGCGAAAGTAAATCGAGTCACCAAGCTAGAGGCCTTCTAATGTGGCCATTGTGTCTCTTGTAACCAAGCTTAGCTCCTAGCTTGTCACTAAGCTTGGCACGTGTAGTGTGGCCTTAGCCTTATGGATTCGGGTAACGCGTTCCAATGACGTGAAGCTTATAACGTGAAAGAGTTGTGCCAAAACCAGAACGGAAAAGTGGGTTAGAAAGCGCTATAGAATTATTATAGCGAAAGTCACGATCATGGGACTCATTTAGGTACTGGAATTTACATTTCAAATATTCGGTAGAGAGGATTAAGAAGTTTTGAGAAAAGAATGCAAACCAACATCTGTTGTCTTAATTCATGTAAACATCTTTATAATATAATACATCATTCATAACCTAATGTATATATACATCTAATTAGATTGTTCATGCAATGCAATATTAAAAAACACAGAAAGTTATTCGTTCAAAACGAAAACTAATCCTGTTAAATCCGTCGTAAAAAATATTTTTCAGATAAAGTTTTGAAGACGAGCTTTACGTACTTTGATGTACTGTCTGTAAATATTGGGGTGTAAACGAGTGATTTATTATCATCTTTTGAGTCAAGCCAATGTGGTCTGCACGTGGGACATCCTGGCGATAAGCAAACGAGGCTTAGGGAAAAGAAATGTAAATCAAATCGAACTCGAATTAATATTTGTAGACTTGAAGGTTCTAATACTTAGTCGTCTTAAATTGATCAGTATGCAGGCTTTGATAGTCTACTAAATAATGTTATTTGCTCGACAAATCATAGTCTATGAGAAACCACATGTTCTTAAACTTGGCATGATTGATATTGAAATTTGTGCGCCTAAACTATTTCTCAGGGTCTACATACCATTGTGTTATGATTATGACAAAGTATCGAACTTAATACAGCCTGTGTGCATTTGACATATGTGAAAATTTATTGAGTTCCCGCTATTAAAACGAGGTAAAACTTTCTTGGTAATTTAAGCAATGTAAACAGCTTCTACTCGCGACTTTATGGACGTGAAGAGTACAGATGTTACGGCTAAAGATAAGTGTGAATATAAACTTAAGTTTAGCTGGTTAAACTTAAGCGTAGCTGCAGCCATTTAGCTAAAAATGAATAAAAAATATAATTAAGGGTTTGTCGACATAGTTCGGTTAGATTAGGTTATGATTGTGATCACCAAAAGCCAAGCGAGGTTCGACTTGCTATTGATTTTGGAAAGGGTGAGGATACCACACCTCTCTTTCTCCAAATACAAGTCATTACATATAATAATTGAAGTTATATATTTCATTTATTATATAGTATAACTTAAATATGTCCACCATCGTGTTTATGCACATTAGCCGGCTAAATTTAAGTTTATGTATCTTTAGTCGTAACTTATGTATATTAATCCAGACCATATTCTATTTGTGTATCAAATTTCATCCAAATGTCTTCAGCCGTTTTTATTGGTATGGCATTGGTATACAGAGTTGCTAATATATTTGTAACTGAATTTCTAAGCTCTTCGTGGACTTCGTTTCCATTTAATATGAATAGGTCCAGCGGTCCGCGGTATCTACATCTTGGGAAGTCATGAACAATGTGACGTATACTGAATTGAATAAGAGCTCCATAGTCACATCTCAGCATATCTTGCCAACGACATCTCAACATAGAGACTAAGTGCCAAAAATCCCCTGGGTTTTAATGTAGGGTTAAAAAGAACACCCTTAAGTAAGACGGCAGTCCATTTATTCTTTATGTTGAAAATATACTAAGGTCTTGAGCTATACCAGGGATACATAATTTTTTTATAAACTGACAGACAAACAAAGCTAACAAATTAGCTTCAAATAGAAATATTAGAAGCTATTTTGTTTGCTTCTTTTCGGAGGACTTCAGCCATTTGCGGGTGTCACAAATTGTACAAATATAAAAACGTCTTCAAAAAGCAGGTACGGAATATGCATTTCTTTGACGTCTTCGTAAACAAATATCCTTGATATTCCGTATGAATTAAAAGAAAAGGTTTCTTAGCGCATCGTCATCGTCAACACTTATTCGCCTTACTGCTGGGAAACGGGTGCCCCTCAATTGAAGAAGTTTAGAGCATACTCCACCACGCTGCTCAACTGCAGGTTGGCGGAGGCCAGTGTTTTCAGGGCGATTTAAGGCCAATGACTTAGCTTAACAACGGTCATCTAATCGTGTCTTTAGATGACCGTGGCCAGGATCGACGGCTTAACGTGCCCTCCGAAGCACGGAGGAGCTCGAGATAAATAAACCCATTCATGGATAGGCTACGACGGTCGACGTTATGAATACAATGTATATTAATTATATATATGTTACAGCCTATGTGATAAATTAGTCATTATATATAACGGCTGGCCAAAGTAATAAATAAATAAATATTTTATAAATAAAGGGTTGGCGTTGGCTAGGTTGATGGAGCTCCGCTTCGCGGAGCTCCTATTTCCAGTGACAGGAGACAAGAAAACTCTAACCTGACCAAAAATCAACTCAAATCTAAGCAAAACATGATTTATCACTTTGACCAAGTATTAGTCATTATGAATAATAACTAATTATAACATATCATTGACCATAACATATATATAAAAGAATCCGTATCTCGCTTGGTCGCGGTAGCACACGTGAACAGATGTGCCGATTTCGTTATTTCTTTCTATGTTGTATTTTAAGCAGCGCAGTAAATTAGAAAATTTAAGATAACTGAACGACCATATTAACTTTTCTAATGTAACTTTATGTCGTCTGACAGAACTGTCAGTCAATAAACAGATTGCGCGAAACCAATTCGACTTCAATATTCATTGTTAAGAAGACAGGACAACGTCTTCCGGGTAAGCTAGTTAGTTATAATTTTAGCTGAAGCCTGTATGAAAGCTATATTTAACTGAAACATAATTAAGTCAGTTAGATTTTCTATATAATGCTTATGCATTACATCATATAAAAACGTATTTATTTGGGAAATTCACAAAACAATTTACACGTGATTTTGTGTCGGCAGTAACGCTCCCTAACATTTTTCCACGAGCAACTATTTCAGGCCACGTTATGGGTTTTCTATACAATTTCACCGGAAATCATTTTCCGTTTTCGGCCGTACGTTTATAGCTTATAACCTGTCAAAGGCTGTTAACACCAACGTTATGTTTCCGACAGTTCGCGGTTGTATAGCCTTCGTAATTTTGCACTATTTATCTGGTAGTTTTTTGATGCTTTTATAAGCCAAAAATGTACTGTAATATACTAATATTTAATAGTAACTGCTTTCATAAAGGATTTTTATAAACTAATTTGTGATCAAGTATTAAGATTTTTACGGACTTAAACACATGAAACATAGTGACTACTCACCCGTATTTTCATGTCAGCGATTTTACTCCTATAATAAAAATAATGAATAAATATGTATATACTTATTCATTATTTATATATACTTATAATACGTACATGTACATTTAATTTTATTCAACTAAATTGTAGATCTACTTGGATAACCTTCACAGGCTTTGTTATTCTACTTTCGCACCTTTCTTTCCTTAGATCAATAGCAAGATTAGATTCAATAAACTGTTTATACGCCATGTGCGTTAAAAAAAAAATCATTCGGATTGTATGGACCAGAACGCTTTGAATATCATGGCAACATTGCCGGATATATTAGTGAATTCTCTTGGATCTCAGAATACCTGAACTGAAATGCCGCTTTTGATATAGGACGCAAAGAGCTTCTCCAAACACACAGAAGACGGCAATTACACTATGGAAATGCTAAAATCATATTCTCATTATTCCTTGCTTCTAAAATTATAGGTAATGGCGACTTAACTGCTAATATATAACAATAATAAATATTTCTGGACACACGGCCATCTAGTCCCAAACTAAGCAAAGCTCGTACTATGGGTACTAGATAACTGATATGATATTATACTTAAATACATTTTTTTGCAAATACATACATATAATACATAGAAAGCAACCAGAACAAGACAAACCGATATGTTCATGCACACTAATATTTGTCTTGTTCGGGTATCGAACCCGCAACCTCGGAGTCAAAGTCGCTATTGCTAGCCATTCGACCACCGCGCTCGTCAACTGTTATTTCCACATAACAAGATTGGTTACGTTAATACTGTCGTATTCGCTTTAATAAAAAAGTTTCATAAGTCTGCGTATGAAATGTGTCTTAGTATGTGTCATACTCCATAGAACCACCAAAAATTGACAATACATATAGAACCAATACAAATGGAAAGTTCCCTAATGGCCCCATAAATTCGGAATTTTATTTAGTCGTAAATTTTCGGCCGTTTCACATAAAACCCTCGTACCTTTAACGCTAAAAACATTATTAATATTAGATAAAATCATCGTTATTGATACATTTATTATAACCGTCGATTTTGAAACCATCTTATTAAATAAATATTATCAACAGACTTAGCAAAATATCGCAAGCTAGCATGTCCAGACAAAAATTTTAAAAATAAATATTATGGCCTCATCTCAAATCTATATATACAGGGAGCTTTCGAGTTATCTGCCAGGAGAGAAAAGGGGGGTAGTATTACGTATGCCGATTTCGATGGTAAATGAAATTTGTGCACCAAGTGTTATTTTTTTTCTCTTAGAAAATAAAATCGCATCATAATAAGATTAGTTTACTTTGTATGAACCATCCCTGTGATAATAACAATATGACGCAGTCTAGACGTCGCGGTCAATGCGCCCGGACATGACACGTGCCGAAAGACTACGCGCGCCGCTCCGCCGCCGACAGTTCAAAATGCTTTCCGAATCCCGCGCGGTAACGTCAAAGTTTCCTCAATCGCCGGCGCCGCCCTTTGTAATCGCCGCGCCGCGCCGCGGCGCCGCGGCCGCTTTGCACCGATGTCTATCGCCCTCCCGCACGCTCCCCGCGGCGCGGCGCTCGCGTCGCGAGAAAGAAGGAAGAAAGGATTCGATTCAAGGAAACAAACAGTTTTATCTGTGATTCGTCCGTGTGTTGACGTAATCATGTCTGGACGCCGCGCCGCAGTTTTACGAAAAGTTGTACGTTGTCGCGAGTGTACCGCGTTTGTTCGTACTACGAACAAAAGTTTGGTGTGCGAGTGAGCCATCACACAATCCTCGATGTTGTGTATAGGTTCCGGGAACGTGGACAGTTTGACCCGCCTCCGGTGGACGAGAATAGACCTCGATCAGTTCCAGAATACATACTTACTTAATGTACTTGTGTATAAAACGCCAAGGTGTGCAACAACTTTCTAAATTAGTGGCTAATTGCGATTTTGTGTAAATAAGTTGAATGACATTTTAAACACGCCAAGTTATTGTAGAACATATTACGTGATTGCATTATTTTTAATAACTAACATCGTATCGTATTTTTATGATGATTCCTTAAACAAACACATACATTATTACATTAATTTGACAGTCGAAAACATGTGTTATTAAGTTCAATGACCTTGTTAAGAACGATCATCTGCTTTCATGTAAGTGTATGTTATTTATTACCTACTTATGTTCAGTTTTACATTTGATTACATTTTTTTAGCTATCCTATTTTGATTACAACGCATTTTAATGAAAATATGAAATTGGGACTACGCGCCCTACGTACAGCTGTTGTTGTTATTATCGACACATCATCTGATAGCGCGGAATGTGTTATGCTCTATGAACCAGTTCATTGACTTCGTTATTTATTTTTTCAAACTTTAATAATGATACTGGGACACCATATTTCTTCACTAACGTAACAAGTAGGCTTAATACTATCTCCAATTTAAATCCTGGCTAATACGAAAAAAGCACCTTATATAAAAGAAAGTCGTGTTTGTTACAACACTTATAACTCGAGAACGGCTGGACCGATTGCCATGGTTTTTGATTTGTTGGATTTGTTTCCGTCCCGAATAGCAGAATAACTCTTAAAAACATTGGAAAATTCTCGAAAAAATAAAATAAAAGAAAAAACATTTTCCCATACAAATGAAAGTGTCAGTTGAAAAAGGGATTACGATATTTATTGGTTGTCAAATATCAAAACGTCAAATCGATTGGTGTCACTTTTATGTCGCGAAAGTTGTCTGTGATTTGTTATGAAAATTTAAAAATGTCAAATCGATAGGGGTGAAAACGCATTTCCCATGGGGTTCGAGCGCAAGAATCTAATCAGAGTAAACATCAAAAGAAATGACAATTACAAATCACCAAAATGATAAAACCTATTTCAAAACTAAAAAAAATAAAACAAAACTTTTTTTTTTTTTAAATTTAACAATAAGGAAATCTTTATTTTTATGAAATCTTCAGTTTTTATGGATACGGGTCTTCCCTCAACCGAAGGGGTTTAGAGCGTACTCCAACACGCTGCTCAACTGCGGGTTGGCGGAGGCCAGTGTTTTCGAACCGCCTAAAGGCCACTGACTTAACTTAACGACTGTCATTAAATGATAACAACCGGGACCGACAGCTTAACGTGCCTTCCGAAGCACGGAGGAGCTCAAGATGAGCTAATGATAACAACTGGGACCGACGGCTTAACGTGCCTTCCGAAGCACGGAGGAGCTCAAGATGAGCTAATGATAACAACCGGGACCGACGGCTTAACGTGCCTTCCGAAGCACGGAGGAGCTCAAGATGAGCTAATGATAACAACCGGGACCGACGGCTTAACGTGCCTTCCGAAGCACGGAGGAGCTCAAGATGAGCTAATGATAACAACCGGGACCGATGGCTTAACGTGCCTTCCGAAGCACGGAGGAGCTCAAGATGAACTAATGATAACAACCGGGACCGACGGCTTAACGTGCCTTCCGAAGCACGAAGGAGCTCAAGATGAGCTAATGATAACAACCGGGACCGACGTCTTAACGTGTCTTTCGAATCACGGAGGAGCTCGAGGTAATATAAACCCATCCGTGTACAGGCTACGGTCGACGTTGCTTAACTTGCATGTTCAATTAGACTGACACGCGCAATGACGCCATCGAGCTTCTCTATTATTTTCTATTATTCATTGTTTTAATTCCATAAAATCATAAATTTAGTTCAGCTAATATGTACCACGACATTCATTGATTGTTAGGCGGTACGAAGTTCGCCGGGACAGCTAGTAATGAATATATACTACATGAACCTCAATATTAGTATAAAATATTAATAATCACCACCAAATTCATTGGCCCTTTTAAAGACTCTTCTATATTACTCTTAGATCCAACCAGATACATGTTAGAAACTTGACATTTTGCGTTGGCAACACTTATTATAACTATAACTTAGTGCCACAGTATAAGTAATAGTACTAATATACTAGCACTGAGATTTCAATGTAGAAATATGTACGTGTGTAAACTCTTTAATGTACGAAAATACAAAATGTACAAAGGCGGATTTATCTCTGTAAGAGATTTCTTTCAGTCAATCCTTTAGAAAAAGAAAGGAGACAGAATTGTCGAGGATACAAAAATAGCATTAATAACAACTAAAATAAAAAATATACTATTATATAACCGGTGAACAAGTAGGACAATAGGATCAAACATGAGAAGACCTATTAAAATAACGCATGATATGCAACAGCAATAAATAAATACTTACAAATATACACGGGAATAATTTACCACTCGAGCAGCACAAGACGATGTGTAAAAGAATCTACCGAAGGTGCTTTCTCACATGCTGAGGTAGTGTGTTTCACAGTCTGGCCGCTTTCACTATGAACGCAGTACTGTGAATTCCAAAATACAAATAAATACAAATATCATAGGTGGGTATTAGCCAGGAAGTTCCTAGGCATATATGACCTAACCTATCAGCTTTAAATAAAAGATATTGAACAACCAAAGTTATTGTTGTTGTTGATTTCTCTTTATTGTACGCCAAGAAAACTATAATTACTATATTATAAGGATATGTTCAAATGCGGGCTTATCTCTTTTAGAGATAGTTATATTATTAATAATATTATATTATTACAATTTTAAGAAACAATACATACACACCTTCTATTTCCTAAAATAATGAAAAAATCTAATAAGAAAAGCAACGCAAAGAAACGTGTACACATAACAGTGGAGGTAACAATCAACATCCGTCATAAGCGTGGGCTTCATAAAATGTCACCAAATGTCGACGCTATACGGACTTTGCTTTAGCAGCAAAATGCGCAACAAAATGTACCTAGTCCGTTATAATATTAATAAACCTTTCGACTTTTTCCGAGAATTGGGTTAATATTATGTTAAAATGATACAGGGTCACTGAGAGCTTTTGGCTATTACTCGAATGTGGATATTAGACGTGTAATCGAGTACGCTCAACCCATTATATGGGACACCGGCTCTGATTCACGTTAAGCGCTCAGCGTCCCAAACATTGCGAGTCAACAACATTTGTTTCATTAAATTAAAAAGTGCTAATATATTAATATTATTGTATTCACCTGAAACAATATAGTCAATTAAATACAGTAGTTAATTTTATTAAACGAGTCACTGACTTATTTTTTAATGAACAGTCGACTAGTTTCGATCTCAAATGGAGGTTTTCTTCAGGGCGAATGTCCAGACGCGGTCATCCTCTCCCCATTTCGACTATCACTGCGCGCCAGTGCTCTCGCTTCTTGACTTGCAGCATAAAGATTGCTATAGAATCTCTCTACTGCAAATATTTCCGGCTTCGAAGAGACTACACGACCATCCTGATATGCTTGAGCCTCGACAGTTGCACTGTTCTTGTTGTCTGTGAAAAAATTTCAAACCTTTATTGCGCACTATCGCATTTTCAATGCTGTTGGTATTGAAGATGCGATAGTCCCGCAGTTTATTTATATATATAGTATTAGCTTTCTAATCTAAGCAGATTATGCAGCTTTGAACAAGCTTTCAAAGCTGCATACTCTGTCGAAGCTCTTGCAGATGCTGTCACCTCATGTCTCGTCACCTCTTCATAAGAGCTAGAGTCTCGAGAGTCTTGTCTTGAGAGTTTAGCTTTTTAGCTTTATGCTGCTATCTAAAGTGTATTTTGCCGACTTCGTGTATTACCTCCGTTATTTGATGTGCTGTCTCGTCTATGTCCGCAGTAGTGCCCATCGTAAAGTATTGTTCAACAATAAATAAACTTGCCAATATTGGTGTTTTATTTACACCCGTCATAACTGGCACATTCGTTAATATACGAACTTATGCCCTCAAAGGAATTCGAATTCTATTCCGAAGGGAAAACTCTAAGTAAGGTGCGGAATTTTATGATACGAATTTCAACTCGCTTTATCAAAACTAATTCAATGACGTATCATTATTTTTTCTTGATTTAATGAAATTAAAGAACTGTACGAGGCGATTAAAAAAATATGTACACAATTAGATTTTTAAAAGTAATGTGAGATACACATTACACACTCAAACTTGTCTTACTGCACAAACCGAACTACTTATATTTTTTTTACATACCGCAGTCGTAGTTTTCAGTTTTTTTTTTCATTGCTCTTTTTATGTTCAGTTTGTTTGCAACAATTGACTGCCTGTAATCATTAACACCATATTTTATTTTAAAAAGTCCGAAAAATAAAATACTTTTCAGAAAATACGTCAGCTTATAAAACACCAATTTCACATTACTCTCTGAGATTAAATTCATTACAACGCAATCAAAGTATTTACTTGCAAATGGTTCGCGGAATTAAAAGCCCAAATTGCTTTAACAAAAATGTGAGAGATGCCAAAAATATTGAAGCATCGATGCTGCTGCTGAATCGCAAATTGTTTATGGTAATGTTCGTCGGCGATACGTGAAATATTCGGCTTTTATTAGCACCGTTCGAACACACTATTAATGACGTCGTATATCTCTCATACATGCTGAACAGATACCTGAAACTTTCGCATTATAAAATAAAAAGTAAATATCAAGTGGCAATTAATAAAACTATACCACAATGCAACGCTTTCACTGCAGGTATCTACTACTAAAAATTCATCACATCAACTAAAGCAAGGAAAACCATGAAAGACAATATAAAGCATTTGTACGCAACATCGTCAAATGATTTATTGTAAGTAGTTGACAATAATTTATGTACCTAACAACATGGGTCTTATTTCGAACAACATTTTTTTTCCGTTGAATTAATAGTAGATTAGTAGCCAAGGGTTGTAAGGCATCAATTGCAGCCCGAGATATTTAGGCGCACGAGCGCAGCGAGGGCGCCTATAGTTCGAGTGTGCAATTGATGCTTACACCCGAGCTAACTACTCTGCTTTACATCTCGATTGTGAGGTAAGTAGAAAAAAACCGGGACTACAAGAATAAAAGACTTTACTTGTTTTTCTTTTCGCCACTTCATAAACTCGTCGTAAGTTTTCAAATATCTCTCTTTAGAACTTTCAGGCAAAATATTGTTAATTGCTGCTTCAGCTTCCATTTTCATTGAATCGGGAGTGCAGCTTATATCTTCATCACTTGCAGAACTCATGTTTTTTTCCTAATTAGCACGTAATTATAAAAAAATCCCGAAAACAAACAATATTAAAAGTAAAAGTTTCTATTCCCGCCTTTTTTCATCTCTTTTTTTTTATTTTATTTTTTCTAGAAGGAAATTGAGCTTCGTCGTTCGATATTTAAATTGATGACTATTATACTCATACGAAGACAAGGCTGAATAGCGAAGCGACCTCTTTTGTCATTGGGCTGAATGCATGATGTCTATTGCCAGTATGATGGTTAGATGTACGCGAACTTTTTGAAAGAGTGAATTGTTTTTTTTTTAAATTACTTACCGCCCTAGAGCCTTTTATAGCTACATTATTACCCTAGAGCGCTAATAGGTCACCTACAATCCCCATTTGGGGGTAATAAGGACCTACTTACCGAATATGAGAGATGTAAAATTATATAAAATACTCCTGGACAAATTACACAGCGCCATATTGTTCCAAATTAAGCAAAGCTTAATACCATGGGTACTAGATAACTGTTTACCTACGTAAGTACTTTTTTTTCGTTCAAAAACGAGTTTTATATTTCATGGCTTGCCTTTTTTAGGGTTCCGTACCCAAAGGGTAAAAAGGGTACTAAGGCTCCGCTGTCCGTCCGTCCGTCTGTCCGTCCGTCGGTCTGTCACCAGGCTGTATCTCATGAACCGCGATAGTTAGACAGTTGAAATTTTCACAAATGATTTATTTCAAATACTAAAAAACAGAATAAAATAAATGTTTAAGGGGGCTCCCATATAAAAAACGTGATTTTTTTTTTTGCTCGTTTTTGCTCGCAATTGATAATGGCAGTAGGTAGACGCTTGAAATACTCACATAATATTTAATTTTATATTCACTTTAAAAATAAATAATTAAATAAAAATAAAACAAACATTTAAGGAGGCTCCCATACAGCAAAGGTGATTTTTTTGAAGTTTTTATAGATAACTAGCTTCGCGGCTTCGCCCGCATTTACTTCTTGTTAATTAAAAGTATCCTATGTCCTTCCTAATACCTTTAAGAATATGTGTATAAAATTTCATGATGATGAATAAACGCGACCATCTTCATGTAGCACCATTAATTGTACTAAATACAGATGCAAGAACTTTTTCGATAATAACTACACCCGTCCCGCTCCCGCCGCGCCGCCTCAGGAGGCAGGTAGTAGTTATTTTTGGCTTCTTCGTGTCAGGATTTTTCAGTTGGTTTATTTTTTTTATTTTTTTATTATAATGTTGGGTAAGTAGTAGTGCCATGGTGCCTTCTAGACGATAATACATGAATAACTTAATTAAGAAAACTCAACACTATTGCCTAACTCTTAACCGTTCCTCATCAGCTCAGCAGTGTCACATGATGACGTACAAATGCAAATTATGTAACTTAATAACATCAAAAAACTCATCAATTACTGTATCCATGTCCATTGCATATTAATTTCAACCCTTTCTCTCGATTTCCCAGGGAGCCCATCATCAGATCCTGATTTGATTAATATGGGACCACCTAAAGAGTGTACTCTTCCAAACAAATAAGAATTGTTAAAATTGCTGTACAATTAAAAAAATACATACAGTCGAACAAAGAACCGCCCTACAGGTACAATAAATAACAATAACAGGTAAATTCTGGGACAAAAACTATCTTATGTCCTTTCCCAGTACTCCAGGTATCTCTGAAGTAAATTTCATCTAAATCGGTATAGCGATTTAAGCGTGAAGAGGTAACACACAGACACTCTGTCGCATTTATAATATTAGTATGGATTGGCGTTCCGAAAAACCGTAAAAACGACACATATATTGATATATACACATACATTTCAACCCCAACGCACCCCAATAGGGGATGATGGTCGACGGTCGAACGATTTTTTTGTAAAATATTTGAACTCAGTTTTGTTTCATTTTGAAAATAATGGAATGTTTTCTTTGAGTGAACTTTCTTTGCTATCTCCATTGTTGAGACTATTTTCCCTCACACACATTAAAAATGCATATTATATAGCAGCCTGTATAATCCCTAAAATATACTAAAAAAACTTAGTAAGACGGGGATGCCCTGGCCACTCCATACAAATGTCGCATCGTTTACGACTACATAAACAATGACGTCTGTGCAGAGCGTCAATGAGCGTGTGTGCGCCGTACAAACCGTTCCAAATTTGTCTCAGATGGGAAGTGAGGTCGACACGAGAGAGCGGTAGGGAGTGGCCATACTGTTCGTACTACTATTACTTATACTGTAGTAAGACTCAGCATAGTAAATTATCGATACTGGTCGCCGAAATAAATAATTTCGGCGATCTGTATCGAGAATTTACTAATGTTTATTACGTAGTCTTTATTAGTGTTCTACTTTTATTAAAAGTTGTTTTGAGGTTACTAACTATTTGGTACAAATATGAACATGTTTAGTTAAGTTAATTTCAAACAGAAAAAATAAGTGACTGAGGTTGAGAACGACTGAAAAAACTTTCGTATTTTTTTGCAACTTGTTATCTCAAATTACATTTAAGCATATAGTTTTATGCACTTTTGTGATGGTCTCTTATAACTCTTAAAATACCAGATTCTGCCCACGGCTTTGCCCGCGTGACAGTCGGTTATCTCGCCAAACTGTTGGTCATTCCTCGGGAACAGCTCAGCTCCTTTTTTCGGGTAACCCATTATTTATTCTAAATTTCTAACACAATGTATTCAAAATTTAAATAAAAAAAGGTGTATCAAAGTTCTTAGAAAAGTTAATGTGTGTACTAAAACATATAAGTTTATGCAATATTATTATACAGTGTAGGCAAAATAATATTATAAAACATGTTATTATACAGTTATAAATTATAGTTATTTTTTATTTATTAATATACCCTTACTCAAACTTTTCGTCAAAAATTCCACTCGGTTATTGAAAAGCAATGGTTGAATGGAAAATATTGCTATAAGGAATAAATCCACTAGTGCAAATAATAGTGTTCTAACTGAAAACATACGCAATTGAATCGTATAAACAAATAAACCTACTGTAGCGTTCCAATCCTTTACAAATGACAAAATCACACCTCCAATCGACGTTAACTCAGATACGCCAAAGCTTAACGTGACAAATTTCATGGTTAACCGGCACTCGGTTCCTGCGCCCTCCTTGCCACAAAGAGCCGAGTTTGAAACCGAAACATTTCGCACGTAGCGATAAAGATCGATAAAAAGAAAGTAAGTAAATACAACGAAGCTCTTGAGTGTGCAGTGCATAAATTGCCCCCTATCTGGCCATCGCCTGACCCCTAATGGCCACAAGGTGGGACAGATCGTTATCGTGAAAATGGGAATTCTGGTGGCCGGCACTTTGTCGATACAAGGAAATTTTGTTGCTCGTTTACGCGCTAATGTAGCACGGACTGCCCTCTGTGAATAAACGAAACTAGTGTGATTAATTGTGTACACGAATGTCTAGTAAGTGTGAAATATCCGCGAAAGAAGCCATTTATATTTGTCGTGAATATTTTATGGAACTAAACTTTCTGAAACATGGATTATGATCATGATATTTTTATATTTAAAAAAGACACTTAGGCTACACTAGACACTACGTGTTTGAAATCTAATTCGAAATAAACTATTCATTTTATGGCAGTACTTCCAAAACAAACCACAGCAAATCTTTAAATTTCCACAAGCACCTCGTAAACCTCTTGTTTTCGAGAAAATATATAACAGAACTGCAGTAAAAAGTGTGATTTGGGAAGTTTGTAACTCCATCGAGTTAAAGCTATAGAAACAGCCGGCGGGTTATTTAAAAACTAGTAAAATGGAGTGTCTTGAAAAGCCAACGAAGCTACCAACGACATTGTATGGGCAGTAGCCGGTTGAGACACGTAAATCCACAGCAGAAGTCTTTTGAAACTATGACATAGTGTAGTCACTTCCTGCCGCTCCTCTAATCGACCTTACCTCCCCTCTAAGACGTATCTGGAACAGTTTGTATGGCGCCGCATGTACACACGCTCATTCACAAAGTCAAAGTCAAAGTCAAAGTCAAAATTCTTTATTCTGTGGGCCCTCGCGGGCACTTAGACACGTCTTTTACAATTAGGTATATTTTGACGTGACAACGTCTTATAAATTGGTTAGCCGGGTGACACTTCAAGAAACTGGGTCACGTTATGCGCTTACAATGAGAGCGAGTGAAAGGCGCGTGCCTTTCACTCGCTCTCATTGTAAGCGTGTCGTGGACGCGTGTCCCTTCTAAGAGCGAGAGAGACAGACATAAAAAGTGAAAGGCATGCGTCCCTTCCACTCGAAAACATTTTACCACTCAAAGTCGTTGTCACGTAAAACTTTCGCCCGTATACCGACTTTACAGGCAACCAATTTTTTTTTATTTTATCTACCAGCATTTCGGAATGACCATTGACGAGAAGAAATGCCGAAAGAAACTCTGTCAATATAGGTCTTTTTTTTTAAATAGCCATACAATATTATCATAATACAATAAAAATAATGTCAATGTACAATAAAAAAAATGGTATGTCAACCAAAATAAGAAAGAAAATAAAAAATAAAAAAATAAGTAAAATAAAATAGTAAAAAAAATAAAAATATAAAAAATCATAGTATAGAGTGTATATACATATTGTATATGTACTATGCACAAACATCATTGTTTACGTATGTGTTACCTATTTAACAACATTAACATGGCCGCAACAACGCCGGAGTGGGACAAGACAAACAAACACTCAGACATACTTAAAATCAACTAATCACTTGGAAAGGATAGATGAAAGAAGAGTTATGGAAGAGGTATACCGAGCGCGCGCATATGGAGAGACACAAACACTGCTAGGATGTTATGATAAAAGGCCAAATTAAAAGCATTTGGAACCCATAAGCATGTAGAAGAAGCAATGGAGGTAAGTTTGGATTCATACAGCTGATAGTCACTCAAAAGCAACGAAGCCATTAAGGCTGCAGACTGTTCTCAAGTCACGACTTAATACTCTTTTAATGAAAACAAATCATCTGTAACCTTGGTTATATATCTTAAGGCTCTGTTGTAATAAGAAAAAAGATCACCGAACGAATGTAACTGCTAACAATGTTTCGAAGTTCGAGGCCGTTGAGTCTGGTCATAAAACGAGGGCGCATCTTGTGGCTAAGTTACTTCGACTTTTGTTTTATAGGTGGGGGGGTATTTGACAAAGCCATCAAAATGGACTTGGAAATATGTTATAATATTTTAGTTGAGGAAGTAAGTGCAATATTCCGAAATATAGATTTCTTGACCGATTTCAATATAAGAGGTGGTTTGAAGTCATCTGTATTTTCTTCAAGTACGTTATTTCTGAAGTTTTGAAGGCTATGTCGACAAGTTTGGTTCTCTGTCGAATTTCTTCATTCCGGATTCGATCCCTCAAAGAAACCCCGAGAATAGAGCCTTCTCTAACGCTCGTTGCGCGACCTCCTGTGGACCAGTCTAATGGTCAGTATATAACTCGGTCAGTCGGTCTATAATTCTTTAATAACGTATTATCACTTTTTTGGAAGAACGAGGCGACCAAACTCCTGATATAAGCGACTGGCGCGGTACCATTGTGAATGATGGAATTAAACATTGTTTTTGTTTACCGTAGATAAAGTCAAAGTCAAAATATCTTTATTCCTTGGACTTTATAAAGCACTTAGAAACGTCATACAAATTAAATATAACACATGTATCTAAATCATTACTATCTACTTAAAACCTTGATAACCGAGTGTTATTTGTCCAGGAGTATTTAAAAATACTCCTGGACAAATAACACTCGGTCCCAAATTAAGCAAAGCTTGTACTATGGGTACTAGATAACTGATATTATACGTAAATACATTTTTTTTTGTAAATACAATGTATTTAATACATAAGAAAATACCCAGACCCAGAGAGTCTTACCATTTTTCAGTTGTTCAAGAGCTATCCTAATGTCTTGAATGTCTTCGATTAGACGAACAGCTAATGTAGGGACAGGTGCAGCATAAAGTTTGCTATAAAATCTCTCCACCACGGCAAAGACCTCTGGCTTCGAAGACACAGCATCCTGGAAGGCCTATCAGATGCTATCGCCTCTCGTCTTTTATGTCATACAAATATTAATAGGTATAAGCAATATTCCTCACCCATCATTGTATTTTATTTCCGGGGAAAACTTAAGGGATGGCATAATGTCCGTATGTCTCTCGGGCTTTTTATCAATTTGTTTATAGCTTACTTATTTATTATTTATTACTTACGCTGGTATCTTTTTTTTTATCAAGCTTCTAACCGTTCAGTGTGCGTTGATAGATTCTAAGTTTATCCAGTAACGATTTCCTTTTACGAGTATAAATACACAAGAAGAAGAAAAAATACCTCTGTATTAGCCCATACTGGCAGAGGTAGACGCTATAGATAATGAAATATTAGTATAAACAAACGGGTGTAAGCCAATTTTGTTCAATAGCACAACTTCTATCTATTAGATATGAGAGGCAACGGAGGTTCTATAAATCAAAATTATTGATAAAGTTTGAAGGAGGCTAGGCACCTGAGGAATTAATTCGCTCATATTTCATAACACAAACGTTTCTGAAAATTATTTAGTTGCCGAACAGACATTTGTATGTAAGGGATTAGGTACGAGTTGCGGTGTCAGTAAGATGCCACTGATGCTGATACTCTGCTTCCTTTTTTTCTCTACACATCGCATCAAATCATATTCATGCCACTGTTGGGATACAACCTTCACTTCAATCAAAAAAAATATAGGGGATAATCCAAGAGACTCAGTGATGAGATGCGGTAACTAACTCGAAGAACTTTCTTGTCCGATGATGACCTTGTGAACTGATACTTGTAAAATTAGTCAATATACATTAGGCCAATCGGATATCGTTGATGTTCAAATTTAATTTCTCATCAGGGACTCTTAGTTCTGTTTGTATTTGGAACACTCCATCTTCAAATGTTGGATATCCTCTATAAAAAAAACGGGTTGGACTCCGGGAATGCCGACAGAAGTGAAAACTTCAACATTAACGTTGTGCATTTTTGAATATTTTGGAATGGTTATGGAATAATTTCGCACGAATTGCTTTTTTTTATACTATGTCGGGTGGAAGACAAGCATACGGCCCGCCCGATATGATACGGTTACCGTAGATATATACGCTCGCAACATAAAATATAACTTCAGTGTTCATATTTTCATCAACTTTTTGCACGATTGGTATGGTTTTTTTTTTTTTTTTTTTTTTTTATGGTTTGCTTTTTTTGGTATGGTGAAGAGTCCAGGAATTCTCAGCAGACGTAGACGTCTCCTACATCATATCTCTGTTATTACTTTCATATTTATTTAGGTCCTGGCATGTCTCTTGGCTGTTGTCACCTGCTAATACAAAACTTTATATACCTTAACTTTTACAGCTTAACTTTAAAATTTAACAGCATATTTTTTTGAAAAGAAAACTTCTTTAGCGGCGTTGTGCATTTTTTGGGATGGGTAAAAATTGTTAGACTCGCGTCAGGACACGTGACCTGATTGAAAATTCGTACGACGAAGGGAGCGTAGACCGCCGGCGCGGCGTAGGAGAGGAAGTGATATCCCCCTCTCTTTCTACCGCGCGGCGAAAATGTATGCCTGCTCCTGCTGTTTATTTTTAATGTAATATAAATTGTCATCTTTGTATACGATAGCGCAATAAATGAACATTGTATTTTAGCACATAAATGATAGTACTTTTATACCGAAAAATTTAAGGGGTGTAAGCGGTTCATCAAGATCTTTGAACCAAAGCCAACTTCACCTGAACGTGGTGCACGGACAAACGAAGCTCTGGCGAAAAGAGAGGTAGGGAGCGTAATTGTATGCTACCCGACTGGGGAATGTACCTCGACCTCACAGAATACCGCAGCCAAATAACAATTCCCTTGATGGTTGTTGTGTTCCTGCGAGTGAGTGAGATCACCAGAAAGAAGGGAAGGAGATGATGTGTTGGCAGGGGGTGGCGGCGCGCGAGCGATATTTTATGTTGCGAACATAAATATGGCTACGGTAACCGTTTCACATCAGTCTGCCACCCGACGTAGCATAAAAAAAAAGAAATAATAGTGGTCTGTGATACCACTATTATTTCTTTTTTTTGTGATACCACTATTATATACACAGATACTACTCTAATACAATTTGTTAAAAGTACTGTAGTCCGTAACATCTCAATAATAATGGAGAGGTAATAAAAGTAACCTCGTCTCGGAACCGCGTCGTTCCGCGAGTAAGCGCTGTAAATCTAGCGAAAAAATATTTCTTTCCCTAAGAAAAACAAAAGCGACTTCATCCTGGGTTGAAATTTATGAGATGCGCCGCGGATTAAAAATGTTTGCTATGCCCTCAGGCGCGGCCTCGGCTTCATTAGACCATGTTTCTGAAATATTCTGATTAATATTTACCTTACACTTCTTGCGCATTGTAGTTCGTTAACCTTTTGTTTTGATATTGAGTCAGTACTGTGGAATATCTCAGATAATTGTGATGGGTAAATAATAATAGGAGCGACTAAAAGTTATTAAATACCGGTAACTGGTTTACTAGGTTACTTTAGGTTTGATGTGTTTAAATAATTTTAGTCGCCTAGTTAGTATAATAGCTGACCAGTTGCATATATATTTTTTTTTATTTTAGGTCCTCGGTTTAATTAAGCGTACACTGCTCTTTTGTCGAAATTTTCCACAAACATTTTGCCAATTTCTTCGTAACATAGCCGTATTTCTTTGATTAATGCAGCGCTTAGTCATTTTTCATGGCGTGGGTAGTCGTAGGCTTGTTGGCATACATTTTAGACTCTAAAAACCCCAAAGTAAACACGTTATGATCCTGGTCGAATTTTATTCCTCCATAATATACTGCAGTAACTGTTTTCGATCAGGCGGACTGTACCTTTTATTTGATTGTTCTATCTACTAGTGGAATTTGGGTGGATACTCGGATCACTGATTACCAAAACATGATATTATAAAACAGATAAACGACCAGGAAATAACTTAAGCAAAACGACAACATAATCGTTACGATATTTAGTCACAAAGCGATCTAATTACATCACTACATAGACAGAGAAAGTGATCTTGTCATCCAGTCTATCTAGTCATATCAAGATGTAATCATAAAGCTTCATTCAGTCCATAAAACTTCCGAACTCTGGCTCTAACAGCAATGGTTATATTGCTAAATAATGAAAGCTTGTTGTTCTTACGTGTAGAGCTCCATTTTTAACCTTCGACCATACATACATAAGATACATACATTTAATACATAGACTGGCTATAGGCCAACATCACGGCAGTAAAAATCGGCTACAAACCGCTAACTCAATACCTAGGAAAATATACATGCAGTTCGCAAAAACAGGTCGTGAACACACGGGAAGGCATTTTTTCTACAACTTTTAAATAATTTATTTTATTAGCGCTGCCTACCGTCTTCCCGCGGCAATAAGTGGCACGGAACTGAGTAAATGCCGGGCAATTACCATCCGATTTTTTGATTGCAAAACTAAAATTTCAGCTTAGATTGGTGGAAATTGTGTTGAGCTAAACGTTGACACGCAACAGTGCTACCGGCTAAGCTGAAGATATTTGTCATTAACTTTCGACTAAGACCTATTTTTAAACGACGAAAAAAACGGAGGAATTTCTCAAGTGGACGCGTATATATATTTTTTTTAATCACTATATTCTATCGGAATCGGCTTCAGTTTAGGTGGTAGGTACCCTGGTTGTAACTAGCTAGTTCAAGCAATTTGCCCTGCACGTTGATGACAAATGATGGGTACCATTGAGTCAGTTTCTCCGTTTTATTTATACATAAATCAATTTCAATGTGGTCTAAACTTAGCATTCCATTATTACGGGCAAAGGTTCATCGCGAGGTCAATTATTCAGTGAATTGATTAATATTCGGTGCGTGTCGGACGTTATTCATCTCGGGATAAATACCATTCTTATCATTCCAGGAGTCATTTGCTTAAGAGCAACGATAAATCAGAATTATGAATGAAAATTATAAAAAATTGAACCTTATAAATTGGATTGGATGTAATATAGCGTATTTTTCTTTTTGATATGAAATACTTAAAGCGGCGGATCAGTCTATAACGTTATAACATGTAAACGGGCCATAGACGAACATCACGGCAGTAAAAAATACTATGAAGCGCCTACTCAATACTTACGTACCTATTTATATTATTACTATGGAAAGAAAGAAAAATAACGTGAACACACATTAAGGCATTTAATGTACAACTATTCTCGATTAGTTTCTTCATCATCAGGTCATTTTAGTCTCCACTACAGGAGCACGACCCTCTCTCGTCCGTCCCAGACAGAAGGAGGATTTGGCCTACAGTCGCCACGCTGGCCAGACGGGTTGGGGAGGCCTGATCGATGTTTTATAATGTATTTCCCTTAGTCGCCTTGTACGACATCCACGGGAAGAGACGGAGTGATTCTATTCTAGCCTGCTGGAAACCACACTGCCAATTTAATCGCTGCCAAGTAATTTTTTTAAGTAGCAAAAAGTTCAAATGGAATAGAGTCGCTTATTCATTGGTATGAATTAGCAATCTATTCTAATATTGAATCGCAATAAGAGATGGTGGTAAGGGGGCAGTATATGATAATGATCCTTCGGACGATAAGCTATGTTCTAGAAAATATTTGTACTACTAACAGTTAACGCAAATAATACAGTGGTGGGAATGTGTGATGGGCCTGTCCCGATATAAAATGTGTCACAAACACTTAATGTACAGTCAAAGATTACCGTAGTGCCGTACCACGTATCTTAACTTTAACATTGTATTAAATAATTATTTATTAACGTAATAATAAAAGTTTCTTTAATTTATTTTGTAAGACTAATGCACTTTGTACTTTTTCTCTTTAAGTAAAACTATATCTAGATGCCTCTCATGTTTGCTGTGCCCATACTGGGCGTCACTTGTACCATAATATTGTATGTAACATCTTTAATAACTTGTGACTTGCAATAAAAATCTGAAATCTAATAATTCTCTAGAAAATCATTTAAGGAAATTTTAATATCATAAATTTCTTTATTTAAAATTAAAGGTAAGGCGGTACTTACGAACCTTGCATGTACCTACCTACATTATGAAACGTTATTTTCAATTTCTCCATAAAATACGCCATGGCATTCAAATCCAAATCAATTTCAATGTGGTCTAAACTTACGAACCTTGCATGTACCTACCTACATTATAAAACGTTATTTTCAATTTCTCCATAAAATACGCCATGGCTAATTTCGAATTGTTTCCAATTTATAGTCCTATTCAAAGGCGGAATTCCTAACCCTTCCTGTGTCAACGAGACCTTACTCGGCGCCTGACAAATGACGCGTGCTATTCACGCGTTTCATAACATAGTAACTAATGTTCATATGTTTAAAGTTGAATGTGTCTATATAAAACAAATTTACAAAACCTTACAACCCATAATTTTAATTAAATTGTTATTAATCTTATGATTACCATTTATCGCATGAAACAACATAAAATTTTGATTGATTTAGAAATTACACATTGTCGTCTTTTAAAGCTAATGTACTTAAAGTTTTCACTTAACGTTTTTATATGACACATTTTGCAAATTTTAAAGTAATCTATATATATAAAACAAAGTCGGGTTTGTTCGAACACTTATAACTCGAGAACCGCAGGACCGATTTTCATGGTTTTTGATTTATTGGATTTCTCTCCATCCCGAATAGCAGAATAACTATGAAAAACATTGGAAAATTGACGAAAGAACAAAATAAAAGGAAAAACATTTTCCCATACAAATGAAAGTGTCAGTTGATAAAGGATTGCGATATTTATTGGTTGTCAAATATCAAAATGTCAAATCGATTGGTGTAACTTTTATGACGCGAAAGTTGTCTGTGATTTGTTTTGAAAATTGAAAAATGTCAAATCGATTGGGGTGAAAACGTTTGGCCCATGGAGTCCGAGCGCAAGAATCAAATCAGAGTAAACATCAAAAGAAATGACTATTACAAATCACCAAAACGATTAAACCGATTTCAAAACTAAAAAATAAAACAAAATGTTTTTTTTTAATTTTTTGATTAAACAATAAGTATAAATACGAGGGGAGGTCAATAAGTTCGCGGAATGAGAGAGAAGGAGGTTGAAATTAAACACCAAATTATTTTTCCTTTTCAATATATTCTCCTTTAACCCTAATACATTTTTCGGATCTCTCAAATAGCTTGTTTATACCATCGAAAAAAAATGATTTGTCTTTGGTGTCAAAATAGGCCGAAATTGCCGACTTGACTTCATCATCGTCGTCAAATTTCTTTCCACGCAGCTCTTTCTTCATTTTTGGAAATAAATAATAGTCACTGGGGGCCAAGTCTGGACTGTATGGTGGGTGGTTTAATTGTTCAAAGCCGCATCGGTGAATGGCAGCCGTCGCAACATGGCACGTGTGGACGGGTGCATTGTCGTGCAAAAGGAGCACACCTTTTGACAGTTTTCCTCTTCTTTTTTTCTTAATGGCTTCTTTCAATCTTTCCAGTAAAGAAGCGTAGTACTGTCCCGTTATAGTCGCACCACGTTCTTTATAATCGATCAGTAAAATACCTTCTGTATCCCAAAAGATAGTCGCCATGATCTTTCCGGCCGATTGTGACACTTTGAACTTCTTTAGAGGAGGTGTGCCTTTTTTATGCCACTGCATCGACTCTTGCTTCGACTCAGGTTCATAGTGGTGAACCCAGGTTTCATCTCCAGTAACAATCCGGGCCATAACTTCTTCCTTTCTCTCTCCACAGAGCTCCAGAAACTGGTGAGAGCACTCGACACGCTCGCGTTTTTGAAGTGGCGTGAGCATTCTCGGAACCCATCTTGCACTGACTTTAGTCATCCCAAGATGATGATGTAGGATATTTAAAATACTTGATTCGGATACTCCAACCATTGCTGCAAGTTGCTTCTTCTTCAGTCGGGCATCTTCCAATACAAGTTTTTCTACTTTTTCGACGATTTCCGGTGTGGTGGCCTCAATTGGCCGTCCGGAGCGGGGGTCGTCTTCAATGGACTCCCTTCCTTGTTTGAAAAGACCATGCCACTTGTAAACCATGGTTTTACCAGGGGCAGAGTCCGCGTAAACCGCTAACAGCTCTTGAAAAATCGTCTGAGCGGATTTTCCTTGCTTGGTAAGAAACTTAATAACGGCACGGTGTTCAATTTTCTCCATACTGGCTGACTTCTTCCCGATTTAGTTGTTTGCAGGTCGATAACTCAAAAGTTAATGACACGATTAGGTTCAAACTTGGTATATATACTCTTAATGAGGTGCTTAACTAGTGCCTACCTGGACGGGTAAATTTATCCCCATCAACCCCTCCATTCCGCGAACTAATTGGCCTCCCCTCGTAAGTATAAATCTTTATTTTTATGAAATTTTTACTGATACGGGTTTTCCCTCAACCGAAGGGGTTTAGCATACTCCAACACGCTGCTCAACTGCGGGTTGGCGGAGGCCAGTGTTTTTGAGCCGCCTAAAGGCTTGGCTTAACGACTGTCATCTAATGATAACAACCGGGACCGACGGTTTAACGTGCCTTCCGAAGCACGGAGGAGCTCAAGATAATCTAATGATAACAACCGGGACCTACGGCTTAACGTATCTTTCGAAGCACGGAGGAGCTCGAAGTAATATAAATCCGTGTACAGGTTACGGTCGACGTTGCTTAACTTACGTGTTCAATTAGACTGACACGCGCAATTATGCCATCGAGCTTCTCTATTATTTTCTGTTATTCATTGTTTTAATTCCACAAAATCATAAATTTAGTACAGCTAATATGTACCACGACATTCATTGATTGTTAGGCGGTACGAAGTTCGCCGGGACAGCTAGTAATTAAATATAGTATTTGTATTGGAAAGTGTTATTTTTGCTTAACGTAGTATATTCTGTTAATATATGAAGCTAAAGATCTGTAAGATACAAACTCTATAATTATGTAAAAGTACCTAAATGACTGTTCGTTTTTATTTAATAAATAAATAAATAAAGATAAAAAGAATACGTACAAAATTTTAAAATTCCCGTGACTAAGCATTGCTAATTAGGATTACAGCCAACTTGCCAGATTTAATTTGCATGAAAATTCACCTCCCATCTCCTAGGTGGGGTAATATAAAATATAAATACATAGTTTAGATAAACTGGAATTGTCAGAATAATTTAAAAACGATTGAACCCTTATTTACAATTGACTAAATAAGACCAACGATAATGTAAACATTTATTTATACACATAATAAGATTTCTTTGAATAATGATGCGTCTGTTTGTGAAAGCCTCGCGAGCTGTGTTCGTTGATGATTATAATATATATAAATAATCAGCGTTGATGATTATAATATTTATATATAAAATAAACAATCAGCTCGTTCGCCTCTCGAGCACTGTCCCTACGCATCGCCTAAACGGCGATAGCTCTGACAGCCCAACGGGCATAGCACTAAACTTCCGCGCTGCCCAGCAACCAGCACCAAAAATAAGGCAAAAATCGAATATTTATTAAAAAAGCGGACTAAATGCAAGCTGCACACGCATAAGGCGCGTACATGGCATGAAATAAAATTTTCCAACAGTACTCGTGCAGCGCGCAGTAACAGTACTCAGTTGACTGACATACAAGGCTCCAACGAAATGAGAGGTAGGACATACCGTATTTAAGTTGTAAGTTTGTAAGCTGTCTGACTCTACTTGATTGACCACCACTCTCTTGACGGTTGTTGTAATCCTGCGAATGAGTGAGGTCACCAGGCCTTCCTGGTAGAAGATAGCGCGCGAGTAATATAAAATAATAAACGGCTTTGTCCTCACTGACTGACTGACTCACTAATCAACGCACAGCCCAAACCGCTGGGCCTAGAGATTCCAAATTTGGCAAGTAAGTTCCTTATGACATCTAGGACAGTAACGGATGCGCTCTTGAGGAATCTCTCTTTATACCCCGCATTTCCATTATTCCATCAGACCATCCCGTTCAATTTAAGAGACTTAAATATCCCATAAATGTGTCTCGCTATGACCATTAACCAAGCTCAGGGGCAGTCTCTAAATGTCACTGATTCTCTCATGATCGGTTTTATGTAGCTTGCTCACGAGTAAGTTCTACTGGAAACCTTGCAATTTTGGCTCCTGGTGCGAATGCCAAAAATATTATTTACCGGGACGTCTTAACCTACATGGCGTATATTTGTAATAATGGTCAATGCGAAACAGCCGTTTATGGGGAAAAAATGAAATATCTGGAATCCTAACAAAAATAGCACTGGTACTTTGCTAGTATTTTATGTTGCGAGCGTTTATATATGGTTACAGTAATCGCTTCATATCAGGCGGGCCGTATGCGTGTCTGTCACCCGACGTAATATAAAAAAGTAGGAATCTGTACGGCGAATTCGCAGAAGGGCTTATGAATGTGCCTAAGGACGCGTGTTGAATACACAAGTTTACAGCAGAGTTAACATTACATGTAAGTACGAGTACTGCACAATTAGCTTTCTAAACTAATTATGAAGTTAAGACATAGAGTTTAAACTTAGAGGCAAGTAGCTTCGGGCACTAGATCGACTTTCAAACGCTTTAAGAATCAGGCTTGTGAGTTAAACTAAACGTACCCATTAGGTATTTGGCATTAGTACAAACACAGTTTAATAAATAGTATTTCATACAGTACAGTCACTCTATGTCCCTCTCTCGTATCCTGACCACTCAATTCATTAATTTGCTTATGTAATGAATAAAGACGAGCATGAAACGGCCGAGGTGTGTTTGAGGTTGTATAAAAAATAAATAAAAATAAAATAAAAATAAAATAAAATAAAAATAAAATAAAAATAAAATAAAAATAAAATAAAAATAAAATAAAAATAAAATAAAAATAAAATAAAAATAAAATAAAAATAAAAATAAAATAAAAATAAAATAAAAATAAAATAAAAATAAAATAAAAATAAAATAAAAATAGTCAATCGTTTCTCAAAGTTTACTGGACTGACCAATATATTAGGCCGGATTCTAGCCCACGGGGCCGAAATCGAGGTTGAGTGGAGCGAGTAGTTTCGCTGAGTGTATGTTTTCCATTGAATTCAATGGAAAATGTATTTGAGATTCCTCATGATTGATCTCATTTTTTTTTTTCGACACAATCCTCTAGCATGTCGCTTTAATTGCGATTTGTTTCATCAAAATCGATTTTGTGGTTTAGAAGTCGATTCATATCTATATAAGCGTTCTTCAAGCTCCACTTAATCTAAATATATAAAAGAAGAAACTGACTGACTGACATATCAACGCACAACCCAAACCGCTGGGTCTATAGATTCCAAATTTGGCACATAGGTTCCTTATGACATCTAGGGGTGCACTAAGAAAGGATTTTTCAAAATTCATCTCCTAAGGGGGTGAAACGGGGGTCCAAAGTTTGTATGGGGAAACAAGATTAGTTGGACTGTTTTATCTGAAACTTTACACGAGTACTTCTATAGATAAATGAATAAATACGTGTTTCAGTATTTTTCAAAATTCAACCCCTAAAAGGGTAAAATGGGGTGAAAAAGCCTGAACATCGTCATGGGCATGGTTTTTATGGTTTATCGGGTCGCTGATTACGAAAACAACAACTATTTTATGATCTAACATAGCCGACGGTAACATAAAATCACCCCTGTGGGGATGCGATGGGGTTGAATTATATAAAATAAGAAACTGAGTGACTGACTGATATTTATCAACGCACAGCCCAAACTGCTGGGTCTAGAGATTCCAAATTTGGCACGTAGGTTTCTTATGATGTCTCGGGGTGCACTAAGAAAGAATTTTTGAAAATTCATCCCCTAAGGGGGTGAAACGGGGGTCCAAAGTTTGTATGGGGAAACAAGATTATTTGGGCTATTTTATCCGAAACTTTACACGAGTACTTCTATAGATAAATGAGTAAACACATGTTTCAGGATTTTCCAAATACAACCCCTAAAGTGGTAAAACGGGGTGAAAAAGTCTGAAAATCGTCATGGGTATTGTTTTTATGGTTTATCGGGTCGCTCATTACGAAAACAACAACAATTTTAAAATTCAACTTGGCTAACGTGACCATCATCCTCTATTGAGATGCGATGAGGTTGAAATGTCTATATATCAATATACATATGTATCGTTTTTACGGGTTTTCGGAACACCAATCCATACTAATATTATAAATGCGTCAGAATACCTCTTCACGCTTAAATCGCTCGACCGATTTAGATGAAATTTGGTTGAGAGATACCTTGAGTCCTGGGAAAGGATAAACCTAAGATAGTTTTTATCCCAGAAATTACCTATTATTGTTATTTATTGTACACATAGGGCGGTAACGTGACCATCATCCCCTATTGAGGTGCGATGGCGTTGAAATGTCTAAAATGTGGTGAAAAAGTCTGAAAATCGTCATAGATCAGGATTTTCCAAATACAACCCCTAAAGTGGTAAAACGGGGTGAAAAAGTCTGAAAATCGTCATGGATATTGTTTTTATGGTATATCGGGTCGCTGATTATGAAAAAAACAACTATTTAATAACCCAACATAGCCGACGTGATAACTCTGTAGGGGTGCAATGGGGTTGAAATGTCATACGAGGGGAGGTCAATAAGTTCGCGGAATGAGAGAGAAGGAGGTTGAAATTAAACACCAAATTATTTTTCCTTTTCAATATATTCTCCTTTAACCCTAATACATTTTTCGGATCTCTCAAATAGCTTGTTTATACCATCGAAAAAAAATGATTTGTCTTTGGTGTCAAAATAGGCCGAAATTGCCGACTTGACTTCATCATCGTCGTCAAATTTCTTTCCACGCAGCTCTTTCTTCATTTTTGGAAATAAATAATAGTCACTGGGGGCCAAGTCTGGACTGTATGGTGGGTGGTTTAATTGTTCAAAGCCGCATCGGTGAATGGCAGCCGTCGCAACATGGCACGTGTGGACGGGTGCATTGTCGTGCAAAAGGAGCACACCTTTTGACAGTTTTCCTCTTCTTTTTTTCTTAATGGCTTCTTTCAATCTTTCCAGTAAAGAAGCGTAGTACTGTCCCGTTATAGTCGCACCACGTTCTTTATAATCGATCAGTAAAATACCTTCTGTATCCCAAAAGATAGTCGCCATGATCTTTCCGGCCGATTGTGACACTTTGAACTTCTTTGGAGGAGGTGTGCCTTTTTTATGCCACTGCATCGACTCTTGCTTCGACTCAAGTTCATAGTGGTGAACCCAGGTTTCATCTCCAGTAACAATCCGGGCCATAACTTCTTCCTTTCTCTCTCCACAGAGCTCCAGAAACTGGTGAGAGCACTCGACACGCTCGCGTTTTTGAAGTGGCGTGAGCATTCTCGGAACCCATCTTGCACTGACTTTAGTCATCCCAAGATGATGATGTAGGATATTTAAAATACTTGATTCGGATACTCCAACCATTGCTGCAAGTTGCTTCTTCTTCAGTCGGGCATCTTCCAATACAAGTTTTTCTACTTTTTCGACGATTTCCGGTGTGGTGGCCTCAATTGGCCGTCCGGAGCGGGGGTCGTCTTCAATGGACTCCCTTCCTTGTTTGAAAAGACCATGCCACTTGTAAACCATGGTTTTACCAGGGGCAGAGTCCGCGTAAACCGCTAACAGCTCTTGAAAAATCGTCTGAGCGGATTTTCCTTGCTTGGTAAGAAACTTAATAACGGCACGGTGTTCAATTTTCTCCATACTGGCTGACTTCTTCCCGATTTAGTTGTTTGCAGGTCGATAACTCAAAAGTTAATGACACGATTAGGTTCAAACTTGGTATATATACTCTTAATGAGGTGCTTAACTAGTGCCTACCTGGACGGGTAAATTTATCCCCATCAACCCCTCCATTCCGCGAACTTATTGGCCTCCCCTCGTAATATTAATATGGGTGTTGATTCTATGGTTTTCTGGGACGTTAATTACGACAATGGCATCGATTTGAAAATATAACGTAGTGGACACGAATTACTTAAAAAGATTTTTCAAATTTTACCTCTAAGAGGATGAAACGGAGGTCCAAAGTTTGTATGGGAAAACGAAATTAGTTGGTTTGTATGGGAAAAGATTAGTTGGACTATTTTATCCTAAATTTTACACGAGTACTTCTATTGATTAATGAGTAAACACGTGTTTGCCTCGAATGTCACGCGAGCGAAGCCGCGGGCGAAAGCTAGTTGAATATAAATCTGGTTTTGCCAGTCACAGCACTACTATCTCCGTTTTTATAAATATTAGCGACGATATCCGTAATAAAAATGATGATAAACTCCTAACTCTTCTCGTCCTATATGACTTTTCCAACGTTTTATATAAATCTTATATATAAAAATGAATGCTGAAATTATGGAAAATTTATGGAAAAATGAATGAGAAATTATGGAAAAATTTCAAGAAAGATAGTAAAAACAACAATTTTATTTTCCCATACAAAGTGTTACCTACCTATCAATAGTATCATTGTCACAAAGGATCGACATATTTGTTTTTTTTTTTTTTTTGTTGGTTGTCAAATATGACTTTCTCAGAAGTGAAATAGAAATGACACTACACTAATAGACATCAAGAATGGAGTCGAAATATGTAGTGACTGTTTATGGTAAATCATCCTTTGTACAGTACTTAAGAATAAATAATAGAAATTTGCAAATTTCATAAACACTCGCATTGTAATTACAAAAATGATTGCAATTGTAACCAGTGTCAGCAATGCGAATAGTACCAGAAAATGTGGGCTGAATGCAGAACGAGGTTTGTGGATTCACATAGAGTTGTATAACTTTGCATATGGTAAGACCAACATCACAATATACTTATAGGTCTGTCATGTTAACCAAGGTGATAGTACAAAATAAAACGGATCCTCATTATTTATTCTGAAATTCCTAAACCTGTAATTCACATATTTTTTTTACTTTCTTTACTGAAGTCTAAAGGACTGCCAGGGGTTTATATCGACATCATCCGAGACATGAACCGAAATTCCAAATCCATAGTTTAGACCTCTGTTGGAGGGACAAAATTCCCATTAACGTCGGTGTCCACCAGCGATCAGTCCTTAGTCTGTTTTTGTTCATATTAGGCATATTTTTATATATTAGACATTCGTAGTATTAGACGAATTGTCAAGTAGTATCATGGATCCACATGGACCAGCTCTGTGCGGTGGGTTGACGGGTGTTCATGTGTGCTGATATAATTGCACTGACGGATGCGGATAGAGGGCAGTTGGTGCTATGAGTCAATTAATGGAAGAGGTCACTTGAAAACTATGGCTTGAATCCGAATACGGGAAGATCGAATACTTGGGCTGCAAACAGGGGCGCCGACTCCGTGGGTGCTCGGGGGCTCGAGCACCCATGAGAAATAAACAGTAGGTGCCGAGCACCCCCTGAGAATAGACATCAAGAAACAGATCAATAATGGCCTTTTAGGGATGGGCGCTTTTTCATTACCCGACGACCCATTTAGCGCAGTGGTTTAGAGCACCGGTTGAGACGCAAGGGTCGCGGGTTCGATTCCCGCACCAACACAAATGTTTGCTGATGAAACAGATATTTGTGTTGGGTCTGGGTGTTTGTGGGTCTCACACTTCGTTTTTTTCGAGTCATCAAATGCGCATGAGCACCCATGAAGTTTTCTAAAAGCCAGCGCCCCTGGCTGCAAAACAACAGATCCCACGACCGTGCACATAAGGATATGGTCGAATGCACGGCCGGTTTAAGTACTTGGGATCTGTTCTTCGATCATTTCAGTAGCTTGGACTAAGTGGCTTGACGTAACCAGTGTGTGTCATCTGTGATTCCAAAATTCCTCCAAATTGAAAGGACAAATCTATAAATCAAAGATTATACCATTTTATAAGTTAGTTAAGGATCGCCAATACTTAAGCGAGACGTAAAGGTGTTGTCTTTCATGGAGTTGAATATGCTGCGCAGTATGCGCGAGGTTTCGTAGAAGGACCGCATGAGGAATTCTCGGACATGGCAAGCAAACTGCAAGAGAGTCATTTAAACTGGAATTGTCAAATTTTATGGAAAGCGGTAAGTTAGGAAACAAATTTCTTGCAATGGCACATACTCCAGGTTCGGGTTCGGTTCGTACACAGGGTAGGCTCTTCTTAAAGAGCCACAGATCTTAGATCGTATATATTATTAAGTAGATAGATGTAGGTGAAACAAAGTTCACCGGGTCATCTAGTAAATAAATAAATAAATATTGTCAGACAAACCTAGCCCCAAAGTAAGCGAAGCTTGTGTTATGGGTACTAGACAACTGATAAACATACGTAAATACATTTTTTTTTTTGTAAATACATACTTATGATACATAGAAAACACCCAGACTAAGACAAACAGACATGTTCATGCACACAAATGTTTGTCCTATGTGGGAATCGAACCCACGAGCGTTGGTGTCGAAGCCGCGTCATTGACCGCTGCGCCACCGAGCTCGTCAAATGATATGACCGATTGACTGAATTTGTCATCTGTTTCCCCCCTATGGTTTCGTTCTTATCTTTCAGATCGACATCATTTGGTTAAGGTCGAAGGGTACAACTCTGACTGGTACAAGGTCAGAAATAGAGTGCCACAGGGTAGTGTACCAGTTCAGAATGCTTCCGCGCAATAATGTTTGAAGAAATAGCTGTTGCACGGTAGGATACCAGAAAGGCAAGGAAAATGGGATTTTAAGAATGGCGCGTTGAGCTCTCTCTATTTTTAATAAGTAAGTGTTAGCGGAACCACCCCAAGATGACACACAGAAGCAAAGCAGCGTTTGGCAAAGTGCGAAATATACAGACTTTATAACACGCTATGACCATTAGGAGTCAAAATAGTTAGTGAAAAGTACTATTACGATACTAAAGTATAGTAAACGGCCAACGGACGATAATAAAGAACTTGTGAAAGTCTTTACTTACATCTTAGATAAACACGCAAGGAAGCCCGCGCAGACACGACACAACGGCTATCCATCAGCGTACCCCTATATTCTAACAACTACAGCACCACCCAACCTACAAGGTGTAATGACCTACTGATTCAAATCACAACGACTTAATCACAGAGGAGGTATTTAACTGGCATAGGTAGGCAACTAAACAAAGCACATAATAGTACCTTTTGATATCACTAATGTGATAAATATGCATCGGTCAATTTGGCAGAATAATAAATGATAAATATTCTTGGATAAATATTATAAGCAATTTCGAACACATAGGACGTTTTAAAAGTCATCTCAATTCAATCGCTTGAGGTTATCTTGTATTTCAATTAACTTCATGTTGTCACTCACTGTGGAGTCTACAATTAAAATTATTTGAAGCAGCCGGTGTATTTAATTAATATGCATAAGGCATATCAAATATTGGGTTTGTTTTCCCAAGGAAACGTTTCCAGCAGCTCTAGTAATTTCCTTATTTCATTATTTTCGAGTGAAATTTCTGTAGGCATTTTCTCACGTTTTAAGATTAACATGGGATCAACTCTACAAATTGTTGAAATGCCTTATTTATCTAAGGTACGCCCGTTACCTTGTTTAACGTATATTCTTTCATATTTTAATATTTTTCTACGTATTATTTTCACCTTGGAGGTGTTTTCTTTCATTAAGCACTAGAAGTTTCATGTTCAGGTAAAACTAACCCGACCCATTTATATGTCCGCTAGTTTTACAGTTTACCTGCCTAACGTCTAGCCACAGTTTACCTCGAAATGAAATGAAATTAATTTTTCTGCCATTGCCATGCGGGCACTTAGACGTCTTACACATTTTTAGGGTTCCGTAGTCAAATGGCAAAAAACGAAACCCTTATTGGATTCGTCATGTCTGTCTGTCTGTCCGTCCGTATGTCACAGTCACTTCTTTCCGAAGATTATCACACAGAAATAGAAAAAAAAACAATAAATTTTGGGGGTTCCCATACTTACAACTGAAACTCGTAAAAAAATATTTTCATCAAACCCATACGTGTGGTGTATCTACAGGTCTTCAAAAATGATATTGAGGTTTCTAATATATATTTTTTTCTAAACTGAATAGTTTGCGCGAGAGACACTTCCAAAGTGGTAAAATGTGTGTGTGTGTGTGTGTGTGCGCGTCCCGCCCCTGCAACTTATAAAATAAGAGAATGATAAAACAAAAAAAAATATATGATGTACATTACCATGCAAACTTTCACCAAAGATTGGTTTGAACGAGATCTAGTAAGATTTTTTTTAAGACGTCATAAATCGTAACTTTTATATTATGTTACTTGCTGCTACGGAACCCTTCATGGGCGAGTCCGAGTCGCACTTGGTCGCTTTTTATTAATAGTATTTATATGTTTTGTCATTCATTCATCTGTTAAAGTTATTATTTTATTTATGAATACAAATTTACACTATAAACTAAATTAACTAGGTAACAAAAAATAGACTAATCTTAAAATACAAACTTAAGTAATTAAAAATAAATAAAGAAAGAAAAGAAAAAAAAAGGAAAGAAATATATAACTAAACGGCATCAAAAAATTCCTGTTTTGTCATTTATATATTTGCTAGATATGTTTATGTCCAAACTTCGAAAAGAAATGCCTGCATTTGTATTATATTGCATGACAAGCTGTGTCCCTGGGTTTGACCCGCCCTTTTGGATTGTAATGGTGGTATTGTGATGTTCGCCTATAACGTTATTCTAGAATCGGGCTATTAAAGGCATTTCTTTTTCAAAACCGTTTGGTGGTCCTAGAGATTGTGTATTTCAACAAACTTTTCAAATAAGTTGACATCTTCATTTCATATTTATTTCAAACGAACTGTCCCACCCGATGTCCTGATCAAATCCCAGAGTAAAAGCACGCAAGGGTAACTTTTCCAATTTATCTTTTGATAAAAATCTTACTCGGACTATTACTGACGCATAAAAAATATTGCAAAAGCGTTCTAGCAACAACTCGAAGAACATTTCAATTTTATTTACAAGTAAAAAGATTCCGATAAAATCAAAATTGTACGAAACTGTAGCCACTTCAGCCCTTCGCTTTGCCTGTCCATGGCATAAATATTTTTCCTAACATATTTCTTCAGTCCTCTTCACTCGAATTCTATCCTTTTCAAAGTGAATCATGCGTCTCAAACGACCCATCTCTTATTGTGGTTCAATAATTGAATAGATTGCTTATTCATACCAATGAATAAGCGACTCTATTCAATTTGAAATAGAGTCGCTAATTCATTGGTATGAATAAGCATTCTATCCAGTTATTGAATCGCAATAAGAGATGATGGTAAGGGGGCTGTTCCAGTTTCGTACTCTCTACTGAGGATCCTACGATGGAGACTTTCGCAGTTGGAACTACAGCACTACAGAATAAATAATAGTACTAATGTAACTATGGTCCAGCTGTTTGGATCAGGGTACATCGGAGACTAACCAGTCTCCCGTCAACGTCAAACGACAAGCACGAATTCGCCAGTCATGAGTCTTGATTCGATGTGGCAGGGAGATTCGGCTCAAAGTGGTCGATTCGAGAGAGCGACAGGTAGTGGCCGCATGATACGGAAGTACTATTATTTACCTAGTGACGATACCCTATCTGGATACTTTATTTTTGTGCGAATGGTACTGCTATGGCCTAACCCGCGAGTACGAGTAATGTCATTCAATTACCACAACTTGCTCGCGATCGATTGACTACTAAATGTCAATGCTTGACTGCTCTAACACGCTAGGCGACCACGCATACAACCGCAACCAGCACGTCACGTAGTGCGTGGTATCAAATATAATTGTGGTTGGTCGCTGCGACCAATAGTCGCGGTCTCGATCGCCTAGCGCTTGTCAGCACTGTCAATAACTACGAGCTTGGCACCACCCAGCACCACCATCTATACATTTATTGTGTATAGTGTTTATCTACTGTGTAGCTTCTTTCGTAATATTATTTTGTTTGCTTTAAATTCGAGTATACTTTTCCCAAAAAAGCCGTTTGTGCGTCGATTAAGCAATATCTCTATTACTGGTGGTAAATCTAAGTATCCTTGCGCGTTAGTCAGTCAAGACTTTCGTGTAATATCTGTAGTATTATGTATATAAGTGATAAAATAAAAACATAAATAAAGAAATCTCTCGGTCACGGTATTATGAAACATTTTTGCGTTTTTTGAGCTGTTAAAATTAGAATAATTTAGTGGAGTCGAGTGAAAAATAAAACGAGCTCGAAGTTGATAGAATTAAGGGAAGTCTTGTGACGGCACAGCGTAGCGTTAATGAGGTCGCGGCGGCTGTACTCGCCTTTGGGGCCTTCATTATCCAACAGATATTTTTGATATGTCTAATATACTCTACAAACTTTTTGTTAACTGTCTCGTAAAATTATCTTTGCAAGGCTTCATTAAAATCAGACCATTTTATACGCAGTATGTTACAAGCGATTAATTAGAAAGACGCGACACGACCCTTGAAACTTTATATATATTTTTTCGACAGTCGTATAAAATTTATAATCAAAGCTCTAATGAAATATAATAATGAACAAACACTATCTGTCGTCATGATTTTCAATCTCAAACCACTTAACGAATGGGACTGAAATACTTTCTAAACATACTAAAAACTAATGGATATTTCAACATGTGCGCAATCTACTACCTACTATTTGAATGAAATTTTGTATTTAAATTCTATAATAAAAATAATGAAACACTTCAATATATTTTATTATAGAGTTTAAATACAAAATTTCATCCATTCAATCTTTTCAATCAGCAATTATCAAAATAGTCAGATCAAATCAAATCAGTCAGAGGTATAAAATAGGAGTAAAATTATTTTTTGTTGTATTACGAAATATCTTCTCGTTCAAAACACCTCAATGGCGATGACAAGATGAAAGTCGTTGATCAATGTTTTATAACAGTGATGACATATGGCACATAGACATGGTCTCATAATATGGGCTTCATTCGGAAACAAAAGATTGCACAGCGTGCAATGGACATTAGAGATATCAAACAACAACAATATCAGACAACTCCGAAATTAGTATATCTGAGGCAGAACTAGGATCACCGACATAGCTCTAAGCTAACATAGCACGCAGAACTTATGGCCCATGGGGTAGGAAAGTTTTAGAATAGCGACCGCAGACTGAAAAAAGCAACAAAGATTGTACTGGCACTAGATGGACCGATAATCTGATAAAGATCGCAACGAGTCGATTTTTTTTTCACGTCGGATAGCAGACAAGCATATGGCTCGCGGTGAAATGGAAAAAAATTAAGTAAGAGAATGGGAAAGTACAGAGGAAAAAGAACAGTGGAAACTTACAGAGCGGAAAGTTAATAGCTAGTAAAAAAAAAGGAGAAAGAATTCGTTCAGTAAGAGGCTGATGCTGTGGAAGGCGGAGGATCGCAGTTAGTGGAAAACGTTGAGGAAGCCAAGCTAATGATGATAATGAAGTAAAGAATTTGACACCATATTATCACACCCCGCCCACTCCATACAAATATCGCTGCTTTATCTACTACCACACCTGGCCACTCCATATGTCACGGCGTTTACTACTACATAAACAATGACGTCTGTGCAGAGCGCGAATGAGTGTGTGTGCGTGCGGCGCCATACAAACTGTTCCCGATTTGTCTCAGAGGGGAGGTGAAAACGACAGGAGAGAGCGGCAGGGAGTGCCCATACTGTACGTAGTACTATTACTTATACTGTGCTACTACATAAACAATGACATCTATGCATAGCAAAAGGGAACGGAACGGGCGCCATACAGTTCCACATTCGTATCAAAGGGAAGGCGAGGTCGAATGGCCATACTGTTTATAATTATGATGTAATATTATGTAAAAGTTTAAATACATTAAAAATACAAAATGTGATACTTCAGTGTTACAAAATATTTGATTATATTTAGTCACCTGGCTCCGCCAAAGGCTCTTACATAAATACACAAACGGCTTATCAAAGGTATTTCATTACCATTATAAAAATATTATATTTGAAAGCGTATAATTTAAACGAAAAACTAATTATGCCCTAAAGAAACATTTTCGGAGCCTACATTTTACGGTTTATTTTGTTGTTTTCGTTTATTCTACAAGTTCCTGGAATTGACTGAATAATTGGGATAAGCTTATCTACTGTCATAATATTCGCAATGAGACTTTATTCTGAGTGAAACTCAGTTAATAACTTTAAATACAACAGACAGAACTGTTGAAGAATATTACAAACAGACGAATAACTTGTTGTTGTGTATGGTATTTTTCTTGGCCACCTGGCATAGTATAAATGTGAGTGAGGTCACCAGTAAGAAAGGAGATGCTGCGTTGGCAGCGGGAGTGGCTGCACGCGAGCGATATTTTATATTGCGAGCGTTAATATGGCTACGTTAACTGCTTCACATTAGGCCGTATGCTTGTCTGCCACCCGACGAAGTATTAAAAAAAAGGTTCTCTAATTTACCATTAAACATAATAATTTATCTAATCTATGTTTATAATCAGTTGAACCACGTAAACCTTAACATGATAGAAACAAAATCAAATCATTTTAATATACATAAACAATGCCTACTTTTGTATTAAAGAAAAAACAGGTAAAACATTTTCACATTATCTTCAAATACTCGTAGAATACACCACTATATTGTGCAAGTTCAATGCGATGGATATACCTCTTGCACTCTGCTCCTGCCGAGGGTTGTATCATGCATCAAAGAGATTACGTACGTTCGCGACACTGCGAGGCGGTGTGACTTGTGACGCAAAAAGCATTGTAATGTACTTTTAGTGTATTGTACGACTTTAATGTGCATTTCTTATATTATATACTCGTACCTTTATGTAACGTAAACAAAAGTGTTTTCTTTTACAAGCTTTTATTTAGTTTCACTAGTGTTTAAAATCTATCAAGTAGATAGATTTTAAAAGTAGGAGCTCGCTGGCGTCGCGTACGGTTTAAAATCTAGCAAGTAGTATTTTAAAAGCGAGGAGCTCGCTGGCGTCGTGGCGCGTGTCAGTCTAATCGAACACACCAGTTAAGCAACGTCGTACGTAGCCTGTCCATGGATGGTTTTATCTATTTCGAATTCCTTCGTGCTTCGGAGGGCACGTTAAGCCGTCGGTCCCGGCGGCTGTTATCATTAAATGACAGTCGTTAAGCCATGTCAGTGGCTTGAAAACACTAGCCTCCGCCAATCCGCAGTTGAGCAGCGTGGTGGAGTATGCTCTTAACCCCTTCGATTAAGGGGAGACCCGTATCCCATCAGTGGGATGAGTAAGGGTTGACGACGTAAGTAAAATTTTACCCACTTCCTAATTGTTAGTGTCCGATTGTATAGAATTTTCTTTCATTTGATTTTCCTAAAAATGCACAATGCAAATGTCTACTTTTAATCTAATATAGCGGCCGCTACATAATGGCGATTTATGATTTTCACGTTAACCCCTACGATGTGGGTGTCAAATGACGAGCAAAACACAGTAAGTAAACTTTAGTTATTTTAAAAAGCTTGCTAAAATCAATCATTCTAGATTTTAAACCGTTCACATGCCGCGACCTGTTATTTCTCTACCAAGTAGTACCAACGCTGCACCCACCACGGGACCGCGGCACGCGAAAGATTAAATATTAATTTAACTATGCTTTGATCACCGTTAGACTGTAAACGTTAATTTCTCAAACCTTTAATTTAATACTCCCTATTAATAGGTAAATATTAAAACTGTCAATTGTATGTTCAATTTTATTATTAACTATCCCGTGGAAATTAAAAAAAAAACGGATACCTGCGTTATAATAGCTGCCTAGATGCCAAATATCAACCCGACCCGTCTACTGGTTAGAGCTGTGCTTTTGACAGATCAGTCGGCAACGTTTCCCTTTTATAGATACAGATTATAATTAAATATTAATTGATAGATAACAATGAAAATAACATCAAATTAAATTATTATTAATTATAACAATTACAACTATTTATTTTTATTAAATTCCTATAAAGTTTTCATTATTTTAAGAGACGTAGGGTACAGCGTATACATACACGTACGCTGCCCGACTAGCGAAGTACCTCCACAGAATACCGCAGCCAAATATCAATTCCCTTAAGGGTTGTTGTGTTCCTGCGAGTGTGTGAGGTGACCAGAAAGGAAGGGGTTGCTGCGTATAATTCATTTGTGAGCGTTAATATGGCTACGTACGGTAACCGCTTGACATCAGGCGATATCCGTCTGCTACCCGACTTAGTATAAAAAAAAAAATATATATCACGCTACCTTATACATCCTACCAAATATACACAGTCAGCGAGAAAATGGCGTAACGGTTTTTACAAAACTTCATAATGGAAAAAAATAAATTTAATATTCTTTTATAATTTAAAGCAATAATGAATAAAATGGAGAAAATTTATTTGAATAATACAATTGAATGTCAATTTAGAAGCGACGAAGCACTTATTTGGGCCACTGTACTTATACTGTTATAATTTAGCGTGAATAATATGAAACATTATAGTAGAGACGGTCTCGTAGTGAATCGTTGGTTGGACAAGGACTAACCTACATCCAATTATAGTGGAGTTCGCAACACGAGTTTCTATTCTATTTCTAGGTCACACACAAGGAACTAACTAGCCTATTCAAACTGGCAAGTGGAAATATGCCAGTGAAAAATACTTGTGTGACTAGGTCGGTAAAAATTTTAAAATAGTGGTGCGCGTCACAGACTGCGATATACAAATACAAGTAGTTCAAAACAAATACTGTACATGGACAAACCTCGTTAACACTCGTATTATAAATCACAACAACGATCGGTAAATGTAATTAGATTCCTAAATCACTCGACATTTGAACTTTATTCGAAAAATAAAAGTCTATGTAATTTTTATGACAAGCAATTAGTTAATAAAGCGAGTTGCATAGCAAAAGATTCTGTGACTACAAAAATTGTAGTTTTGAACACACAGAGAAAGAACTCAGTCGTAACTACCTATTACTACTACTGCTACTATTACTACTATTTACTAGGTACTATTTATGGAAAATAACAAAATGAGCTACAAAAAATACAAAAATATTGCAGAAATAATTGATGACCTCATATTACTTCTGGAATATGTAACTATCAAATCGAGACAGAATTATTGAAATCGGTTCAATAAATAAATAAACATATTGCTTATTTAATGCTCACGAGGTATTACATAGCTGAAATACAAACATATTGTCATAGATCGGGGCCCTACGAAACCTAAGCCGATTCCGATCGAATTTTTTGTTTTCCAAAAAGTTAAAGACAGACATCTTCAGCTTAGTCGGTTGTGCTCTATGGTCTCTATCAACAAACTTTAACACAATTACCACCAATCTAGGCCAAATTTTTATTTTCGATATCAAAAAATCCAATGGTAATCGGCTTCAGCTTCGGCTGCAGGGTCCCTGGTCCCTGTGAGAGTCATGAGTTTGAACTACGCCTAGACCTGTATTACAGAACTCCAGAGGGGCAATTCTCGTAATTAAAATATAGTCAAAATTCAGTTTCGATCCAGTTTCGATCCAGTTTCGATCCAGTCTCGATCTCATAAATGTCATATTTGGTATTCTCGTAACACAATATGTAACTACAAAATTAAATTTAAACGGGATTGTATCGAAATATGAGTGAAAATTAAACAAACTAAGAATGTTCCTTTGTCCACAACAAGAATTGATAATAATTAAATAATGAAATCAAGTACATATATAATTTTAGTCAATTCACAATTCGATCTCGATTCGGTCAACTTTCAATCTGCGTTCGTAGAAAAATTACGAGAATTGGCCTTCAGGCTTCCTTTGTATAATATTAGATGTAATCATGGCAATTATGATTAAAATCTGTGAGATGTACGGACGATTTTAGATGATTTAGATCTTAGACAGATTTAGATTTAAGATAAAAATACAATTTATCATTTCGCAGATTGTTGGTAGGATGTATATGTCGGATAATATGATTAGATACTATTTAAGTACACAATAATAATCTATTGAATACGAAATGTACGAGTTAGATGTTACCATAATCAATATAAGTTTAGTAGTAGCAGTTTTATTTTTATAGTAATAATAATAGCGTAAAATTTTATTGTATAATAGCAAGCAACTGTTCAGTGTCATCATGTGACAATGTGAGTAACAAGTTTAATATTTTCTTTTTCCAGAGAGTTCGTTCAATGGTTTCAGAGTATATCGATTACAAACAAACAAATCTTCCCACTTTACAATATGAGCAAAAAGTTCACATTACTGGTTTTATATACGAATTGTGCTAGAGTGCACTGTGTAAGGAAGCCAGGGCGCGTCTCGGCTGACAAGTGCAATTGCCCCGCGCGAGATACGAGATACGGCAGGCACGCCCCGTTGTTAACACTTCCCCGACACGCCACCGACCACTGACCCCGGATTTACACACCACTGGCTTACTTTATGGTCATCTTCCACTACTTAATATTTTAAAATAAAGTTTTTTAAAATGAAAACTTGTTTAGGCGCGATGTGAACAAATTTTGTGATAAGTCAATGAGTATTGTATGCCATAACGCTCGGATCTGTAACACTCGTTTGGTCATAGTGGCGTTTAGGGTTATAAAACTGTTACGGTAGAGTCACCGTTTAGACGCTTGCATTAGAAGGAATATCTCGCTCGCTTGCTGACCTTTAGTGCTAACGCAGTATCTCCTCACGTCTGTTGATCTCACTCACTTACATGTACGAGATAATTCTCATGGGTATTGTTAGGAAAATGCATTACGGTTACTAGATGGACTCATTCTCATAAAGATCACGGGAGGCCGATTGATGTAAACGGTACAGAACCAATCTTTGCGGAAGTCTAAGGCGGAGGCCGATGATCCGCAATTGATGTCCTTAGACCAAAATTATGATGATGATGATTGTTATTTGGCCGCAGTCTATTATAAGGTATAGTTATAAGGTAGAGGTATATCCCCAGGCGGGCTTATCATGGCTTACCTTACTTTCCTCAGAGCTTAATTTGCTCCACCTATGAGGTTGGCTTTTGGCTTAAAAGGTGGTTATGAGCCACTTACTCTCAACAGAAAAAAAACCATTTTGCTATTAATACCAAAATTATACTTAGGAGACAACGTAGGGTGGGACTAGCTGATGACTAGACTCACTTTCACTAAAGACTTTCACGACTAGCTTTGGAATAGCTAAAGCTAGACGAATAGCTTTGGCTATTGTAATATTTGGATATTATACGTCTGTTAGGAATATAAAGGGCACTTCTTTATGTATCTATTTTAGGATACTGCTTTCTGACAAGACCTGATACTCAGGGGCGCCGACTCCGTGGGTGCTCGGGGGCTCGAGCACCCATGAGAAATAAACAGTGGGTGCCGAGCACCCCCTGAGAATAGACATCAAGAAACAGATCAGTAATGGCCTTTTAGGGATGGGCGCTTTTTCATTACCCGACGACCCATTTAGCATAGTGGTTTAGAGCACCGGTTGAGACGCAAGGGTCGCGGATTCGATTCCCGCACCAACACAAATGTTTGCTGATGAAACAGATATTTCTGTTGGGTCTGGGTGTTTGTGGGTCTCACACTTCGTTTTTTTCGAGTCATCAAATGAGCATGAGCACCCATGAGGTTTTCTAAAAGCCGGCGCCCCTGCTCATACTGGACTTAAGATTAGTTCAGTTTTATAGCATGCTGTGATTCTTAAGTAGACAACAAGCTTTATCACTGTTTTATAGGGTGATACTAGATTGCCAAATAACAATTCTTAGTAACATAGAGGGTTGTTGTGTTCCTGCGAGTGGGTTAGGTAACAAGACGTACTACTCTGAAATGAACGGTTTTAAGACGGTCGTAAGTCAATTTTTTTTCTAATACCTTTTATTTTGTCTACGTCAAAACCAATATGGATATTTCATCTTTACTTAAATCATTGAAACAATCATTTAAGTGGTGCTGCGATGGCGCGCGCCGGTTGCTATCGACGCGCGAATAATATTTCAGTTACAAGCGTCTATAGGCCGTGTGGTTTCCGGCAGACTAGAATAGAATCACTCCGTCTCTTCCCGTGGATGTCGTACAAGACAACTAAGGGAAATACATTATCAAATATTGATCAGGCCTCCCCAACCCGTCTGGCCAGCGTGGGGAGTGTAGGCCAAATCCTCCTTCCGTCTAGGACGGACGAGAGAGGGTCGTGCTCCTGTAGTGGAGACTAAAATGGACCTGATGATGATGATGAAGCGTCTATAGTCTCCGGTCACCGCTTCCCATCGGACGGGCAGTAAAACAGATAACATCGTGACTAGTAAATTTTATCAGCAAATTGTTCTTGGAAATGTGCCAGAATTGAATAAAGAAGAACTGCGCGTTATGGAAACAAAACTATGCAAGCACACGCAGCCGTTCATGCGTGAATCCTTCGATAGTTCGGCATGTTCCGGCCATGTCAAAAGGTATGCGGAGGTTAACTGGAAGCCAACTTTTATCGTATTTTATAACTGAAGTCATGTGCCAGTTTTATTTTCCAACAGTACATACACAGTTGAAAAATAAATTTGTCAGATTTGACAGCATATTTCTAAAAATGTGTAGTCGAAAGTGGATGATTGTGATAGTACTCACTCATACACTCACACAGTATGAACAATTCTTATAAATCGATAAAGGCCGGCTGCACGCACGAAAAAGCATGACTCATTATCACGTTCCGTCCGAGCCGAGCGTGCAAGCGAGAGCGCGAAACAAGCAGTAGAGAGGCACGATCGGCCTATGTTTCTTATGACGTTATCACGTAAAATTATCATCCGTAAACAGACTTTACAGACAACGAATTTTTGACTATGGAATCAAGTTCAAAATGGAAGAAAAACATTTAAATGTCTAGTGATTGTTTCAAGTCTGCACTTAATAAATATTTTAAGAATACTCTGGACTAAGTGATTATACATAGACGTTTATTTCTTTATGTGTTTCTTTTATGTTATTTTTGTTCGTGATATCTTTAGTTTATTTAAATTCCCTTTCTCTTCAATCTCATTACACCTTCAAGAAGTTTAAATATTCAAAATAAAGATATCCCTTTTAGCGATAAGTCCCGCCTTTGTACTATAAATATTTATTCATGTAAAAGTTTTATAAAAATTTTAACATGTACAATAAATATATTACAAGGAAACAAACAAATTATCTAATCACATTTATTTTGTTCGATGTTGATTCAAAAATTGGAAAATAAACGTATATACCAGTAAGTATGTACCAGTACTCATTGGTCGCACTTCAATGGAAAATATACTTATTTATTGATTTATAAATATGAACTAGTTTTACTTTTGAATCAAGACTATATAGTCTTCACAGCTCCCTTTGTTTCTGTTTAGTATGCAGAGAAACTGAACTTTAACCAAGAACATAAGGGTAAAGTTATGACGATATTCACGTAAGAAAATTGTAACCTCATTCCAATACTTCAAATAAGAATCCCACTGTGTACCAGTTACCACTGTTACTTGTAGAGCTGACTCACTAACGATGAGTTACAATCGTCAGACAATTTAGTTCACACTAATTTGAGTAGTATTCCCACTTGCTTTCTAGTTTCTTATCTTCGTCCATAATTCAATTGATCAGCCAAATGTAATAGGTAGTAATTTCGGGAGTCGTTAAAAGTTTTACGAGCGATCACTGTCCCGCCCCGCTCGATTTATCAGCTCGCAGCCCATTAGCAAGAAGTTCCGATTTCTTTCCACGACCGTCATTAAGAGAATCGTCAAACGAAGAAATGTACAATTTAAATAAATATTCCCAATTCCGTGCCAAAAGACATAATGATCTTAACATTGTTAACGCCATGCCATTACTTTTAACAATCTAATATTATCACTTGTTACTTGGCAAAGTAAAATTGCAATCGCTTTGAATATTCGAATGGTATGGGTATCAGCTGTTTGCAACTACAAACATAGTCACTCGATAGGATTCGATTTCGTTTTCTCGATTTTCCTTTTCGTTCAACGACAATGTGACGATGTTCGAACGACAGAATGGATGTGTACGATTCCACTGAGATGGGTGCAGCCGGGGTATGTTTTTATACTTTTCATACTACAAACGGAGTGCAACGATGTATAAAAAGTTTAATTTTCCCTGCTTCCCTCTCCTTCAGTAAAACTGCATCCTTAATACATGCAATAAACATACATATGATAAATTTCTAAATATCATATAATATTTCTAAATAGGCTTTATCTAAATACTTCAGATTCTTTTTGTAAATACTTACCACTCAGGTTACAAAGAAGGTTACAAACAGTACAAACGATTACAGTAACAAACGCTTGCTACACAAAGAGAATTTATTCTCGCGAGTTACCATCCCTGCCGCGGGCTGTTGCCAAGTACTTGCTTTAAGATCTGAGGGTCAATTCTCGTAATTAATATATGGTCACATTCAGTTCGCATCTCACAAATATCGCGTTTATTATCTAATCTATACATATAGTAAAATTCTAACAGCCAAATGGCTGTACATAAAAAATGGGGTGACTTTGTAGGAGCAATAGAAGACAAATGAATTATTTTTAGAATTGTTGTTTGTCTGTCTGTAAATTGAAAGCGCACCACGCAAAAACTACACCACGAAATTAAATGCGATATTTATGATTGTAACGGTGCGTTTTGCATAAGCAATCTTGACCCGAACGCGAAACGGTGCGGCGCGGTGCGAAACACATTCCATCCCTATTGAAGTGATCTACGTAACCACAGTATAAGAAATAGAACAGTATGGCCACTCCCTGTCGCTCTCTCGTATGGACCTCCCTCACCTCCCCTCTGAGACGAATCTGAAATAGTTTGTATGGCGCCACATGCACACACGCTCATTCACTTTCTGCACCGACGGCAATGTTTATGTAGTAGTAAATGACACGCTACATTTGCAGAGAGTGGCCGGGGTGTGGTGTGTCGCCATAACCGAGTCATACATTAAGTAGATACGACGATATATTTAGAGCGAGACACTGCTATAGGTGTGACAAGAGAGACCCTCTAACTTCACGCGGCGATCCGAAACGGTGACACCGTTTCAGATCAGTTCGCTTTGAAACGCCAACGCAATGAGTAGCCAAATTCTGAAAGTCTATTACAGTCTTAATCTAGTTTATGTTTTATCTCTATACAGTGAGAGGAGTTATTAACAATAACTTTATTTTCTAAAGTCCACGCGGACAAAAAAATATAAAAAAAAGTACAGCGAATGGAAGAGGACTCATTAACAATAATTTTATTTTCTGAAGTCCACGCGGACAAAGTCGCAGTAAAGTTCTCCTGTAACAATCAAAATATGACCAAAAATTAAAAAATAAGGAAAGTATTCTGCGCGAATGAACGAAATATACAATGTTCAGTTAATTCATAATTCAATCTCGATTCGGTCAACTCACATTCTGCGATGTAAAATAATTACGAGATTGGCCTTCTGTAATGAAATCTTTTTTATCCGGGGAGTAAAATGCAACCTGAATACATAATTTTTATATTTAAATTAATAATTCCTTGCACAATACGAGAAATATTTAAAGAAGTTGTATCTTTTTGAAACAAAGGAATGAAGTACTTTGGGAACAACACCTACCTACTACTGACGCAGCGGACCTCAAGCGATGTGTTCCTACGAGTAAATAAAGCCAGAAACAACCCTCTAGGATTTTAGCGGGGTATTTCCGCAAACACTTTCATCAGTGCCTTATTTACTAATCTACGGCAGAGTATGAGTAATAATACTCACAGTATAGTACTCTCTGCCACTCTCTCATGAAATTTTGTACACATATTCTCAAAGGTTTTAGGAAGGACATAGGATACTTTTTATTAAAAAAAAGTAAACGAAGCGAAGCCGCGTGTGGAAGCTAATATATATATATATATATATATATATATATATATATATATATATATATATATATATATATATATATATATATATATATATATATATATATATATATATATATATATATATATATATATATATATATATATATATATATAAATAAATAAAAGCGAAATACCACTCACTGATTAATCACGAAATCTCAGAAACTATAACACAAACTTGAAATTTGGCAGGTAGGTTCTTTATAGGGTGTAGACGAACACCCTATAAAGAACGGATTTTACGAAACTCGATAAATCGATCGAAAGATGGAGAACCAATTGGTTTCATTTTTAGTTTACAATTGTAGCCCATTTTCGTTAACGATTAAACTAACGGACGCCTAATATTTACAATCGATTTATTGGTATTTTTTTTATAATACGTCGTGTGGTTGACAATCATACGGCCCACCTAATGTGAAGTGGTTACCGTAGCCATATTAACGCTCACAATATAAAATATCGCTCGCGCGCTGCCATCTCCGCTGCCAATGCACCAACACCTTCCGTCCTGGTGACCTCACTCACTCGCAGGAACACAACAACCCTCAAGGAAATTGTTAATTGGCTGAGGTATTCTGTAAGGTGGAGGTACTTCCCCAGTCGGATAGTATACTAATATGATGTACTAGGGTACATCGTATTAGTAAGCGAAAGACAGGTAGGCCTCTCTTTCGCCAGAGCCTCTTTCGCTAGCCGGCAGGTTGCTCCACATGCAGGTGAGGTTGGCTTTAGCTCTAAAGATCTTTGTGAGCCCCTTACACCCCTTTACAAGTATTCTTTGCAATTTATGCAGTATACAAGCGTAACTCTTAATTGTTTTGTATGCATCAAAATTGCATCACAATAATTACGAGTTATGTTTGTATACTGCAACACGCAAGCTTGCACCCGCCAGTTATTTCCCGTTTAACTGAAATCAGTAGGGTGCACTCGTAACTATGTTATTAACCACAGAAATAACAAAGCCGTCACCGTCATGGTTAAAACTTGTTTCTTTTTTATTATTACAAGCTTCTATTTAACTTGCAATGTATGTATGTTTGTCCGGGTGGAATCTTGCAACTTAATTTTGAACCAGTTATCTTCAACCGATTGAGCTGAAATTTTGTATACACGCTTAGTTTATATGACAATGATTGGTTAGCTATGTGATGTCATTCTAAATCCAATATGGCGGATTATCCAAGATGGTGGACTAGCATTTTTTTCTGCACTGTACAAGTGTAACTGTCACAATTTAAATTTTATAAAAGCTTGTCGCGATATTTATCTGCCTATTTTCTAAGAGACATTTTATTTATTATTATGTCAAGTCACTTAATATTGTGTCATAACCAGTTAGATACAGGCACATCTCGCGACAAGCTTTTATAAAATTTAAATTGTGTAATAGGTACATTAGTACTAAATTGATTAGTTTGATTTAATTAAAAGTTTATTTTTAGGGTTCCGAACCTCAAAAGGAAAAACGGAACCCTTATAAGATCACTTTGTTGTCCGTCTGTCTGTCTGTCTGTCTGTCTGTCTGTCTGTCTGTCTGTCAAGAATTTCTATTTCGAGAATGCGTGGAGGTATCAAGCTGAAATTTGAACTGTATACTCAGGTCTACGGTCCCATGAAGTTAAAAAAAATCAAACTGCTAAGTTTACATAGAAAAAAGTTACGGCCGTTTATTCAGCAAAAAACGCATATTTCGACACACTCAAGGGAATCAAAACCTATAGGGTACTTCCCGTTGACCTAGAACTATGAAATTTGGCAAGTAACATCGTTATAGACTACAAGTACAGGAATAAATCTCAAATCTATACATTTGTAAATAGATCTTAAAAAATAGGGGGTCTATATTTTTTATAGGGTGTCGAAATTTCAAATTGAAACTACTAGTTCAAATGGGGTATCATATGAAAGGGCTTGATGTACACATTGCAAAATATATTTTATTTATTTTTTTCGACGCATTATTTCTTATTTATAATGAAAAATATCAAATATAATAATGATACTAAGTACCTACGGAACCCTCGGTGGGCGAGTCCGACTCGCACTTGTCCGGTTTTTATTTTTTTAGGTCACTTAAATTAAAGCTTGTTTTAAAAAGTTTGTTTTTTTGCAGTTTATTTATTACAACAGTCTTTCTTTTTCTGTCGAGAGCAGGAGGGGCGGCTGCTGCCCCCCCCCCCCCCCCCCCCCATAGATTCTATTTATTTATTTTATTTATTATAAAGTCTCTCGTGAAGCTTTATAAGTTGGGCTCTGTACCGTTATTATTACAATCGCTGTAGATGTAAGTGAAAAGCTTCATGAGCTCCTGACTTTACCTACAATTCATATTTTTCTCATTCTCCTGGGCCATCGGCTGGCGACGCCCTTGCTGATTATACTTATTTCTCTCAATGATCTATTGAAGACTAGTATGATAATAACTAAATAAATATTCCTGGACAATTTACACTGAAGCGTTTGTGCGTGAGGTGCTATAAATGAGCAACACAACACTCAATTAACAAAATATAATTTATTAAAAAAAATATATATAATAGCTCAGGGGTGAGTTTAGAGGCCCTACTATGCCGGTAGTTCTGGTTTCCCAGTCAAGAGGTACTGTCCTGGGGTCCAGTGCTGGGGAGTGGAGTTGCCGGTGGCTTGATCTTGCGGCTGTCCAGGACTCAAGTAGGCAGGTATTTATGTGCTGAGGTAGTATGTGCCCGTACGGGTATCTCCTATTCTGTAGTCCGAAACTGGAACCCTGGAAGTGATGGCCAGTGTCAGTGAAATGCTATAAATATATAATGACGGCCAGCCATTTTGCCACGAGAAGTGATGATGATGATATGAGGTGATGGTGATGGACCTAGGTACCTACGTTTAGTGCAATGACTGTGGCTGATGGACTGACAAGAACAGAGTTTACAATAGAAAACTAACTACTTGTTCTCAAAGATTACAATTCAATAAAAAAATGTTCTAGATTCAATTTATTTTTATACCGGGCGGTAGCAGAAGATATCCACGCCCGTGCGAAAAATCTATGAGTTTCTATACTCGACGTAATGTTACTTTTATTTAGATATTACCAGAAACACTATCTAAATTCACAAATTTAATTTAAAAATTATCTAGAAAGTACCTAAGGGATGCTAAAATGAAATAATAGTTCGCCACTTACCGAATTTCGGGTTTGAATAGCACTTAGGTCTTAACACTTTAGTTAGTTGTTAGGTACTCGTATACTGGTATAAGTTTAGTATAAAACTTTCACTTCTTCCACAATTCAAATCACGACGCAAGGACGTTCTGGGATGAGAACGTATATCGTGTGTCTCGTACCAAGGAAATGATGCCAATGATGACCGGTTAACGGTGCATCGAGATATAAGAAATAAACTACCTACATAAAAAAACGCGGCATGTTGCAGACACTAATGCAGAATCAGCCGTTCTTGAGTTGACCAATTTCTATCGTAAGTAGTGTTGATAAGTTAGTTTGTTTTTATGTGAATATATGTTTATTATTATTTTAATTGTAAATTAGTTTAGGTATTATATATTTTCTTTTATTTAATTTTAGTTTTAAGTAAATTTGTTTAAATTTTTAAATAATAGACATTGTGATAATTTTAAATTAACTAGTACCGTGTACTACGTTACACTACCCCCTCTCGTACCCAAGGATTTTATTCCCTTTTTAATAAAATCCGCATCTTCTTAGTAAATACGCACCTCACGCACAAACGCTTCACTGGCCCCACGTTGGGCGCCAGTGAAGCGTTTGTGCGTGAGGTGCTATAAATGAGCAACACAACACTCAATTAACAAAATATAATTTATTAAAAAAAATATATATAATAGCTCAGGGGTGAGTTTAGAGGCCCTACTATGCCGGTAGTTCTGGTTTCCCAGTCAAGAGGTACTGTCCTGGGGTCCAGTGCTGGGGAGTGGAGTTGCCGGTGGCTTGATCTTGCGGCTGTCCAGGACTCAAGTAGGCAGGTATTTATGTGCTGAGGTAGTATGTGCCCGTACGGGTATCTCCTATTCTGTAGTCCGAAACTGGAACCCTGGAAGTGATGGCCAGTGTCAGTGAAATGCTATAAATATATAATGACGGCCAGCCATTTTGCCACGAGAAGTGATGATGATGATATGAGGTGATGGTGATGGACCTAGGTACCTACGTTTAGTGCAATGACTGTGGCTGATGGACTGACAAGAACAGAGTTTACAATAGAAAACTAACTACTTGTTCTCAAAGATTACAATTCAATAAAAAAATGTTCTAGATTCAATTTATTTTTATACCGGGCGGTAGCAGAAGATATCCACGCCCGTGCGAAAAATCTATGAGTTTCTATACTCGACGTAATGTTACTTTTATTTAGATATTACCAGAAACACTATCTAAATTCACAAATTTAATTTAAAAATTATCTAGAAAGTACCTAAGGGATGCTAAAATGAAATAATAGTTCGCCACTTACCGAATTTCGGGTTTGAATAGCACTTAGGTCTTAACACTTTAGTTAGTTGTTAGGTACTCGTATACTGGTATAAGTTTAGTATAAAACTTTCACTTCTTCCACAATTCAAATCACGACGCAAGGACGTTCTGGGATGAGAACGTATATCGTGTGTCTCGTACCAAGGAAATGATGCCAATGATGACCGGTTAACGGTGCATCGAGATATAAGAAATAAACTACCTACATAAAAAAACGCGGCATGTTGCAGACACTAATGCAGAATCAGCCGTTCTTGAGTTGACCAATTTCTATCGTAAGTAGTGTTGATAAGTTAGTTTGTTTTTATGTGAATATATGTTTATTATTATTTTAATTGTAAATTAGTTTAGGTATTATATATTTTCTTTTATTTAATTTTAGTTTTAAGTAAATTTGTTTAAATTTTTAAATAATAGACATTGTGATAATTTTAAATTAACTAGTACCGTGTACTACGTTACAACACACGGCCATCTAGTCCCAAACTAAGCGAAGCTTGTATTAGTACAAGGGTACTAGATAACTGATAATATACTTAAATACATTTTTTTTTGTAAATACATACATATAATACATAGTAAACATCCAGACCAAGACAAACAGACATATTCATGCACCCAAATATTTGTGTTGTGCGGGGATCGAACCGGCAATCTCGGAGTCAAAGTGGCCATTGTTAACCATTCTACCACCGAGCTCGACCACTGAACGATTAAATTATTTGTTAACCGTTATAAAAATTATTCTTAAAAAAATGTTGTTGTTCGGAGCTCGTTCGCGTCGTTATATGTGTCAGTCTAATCTAACACGCCAGTTAAGCAACTTCACCTGTCCATGGATGGGTTTATTTATTTCGAGCTCCTCCGTGCTTCGGAGGGCACGTTAAACCATTGGTCCCGGCTGTAGTCATTAGATGACAGTCGTCAAGCCATGACATTGGCTTTAGGCGCCTTAAAAACACTGCCTTCAGCCAACCCGCAGATGAGCAGCGTGATAGAGGTAGGTAGAGCCGTAGAGGTAGTCTAAACCTTTTCGATTGATTGAAGACCCGTATCCCTGCCGTGGGATGAATAAGAGGTGACGACAAGATATTTTTTTATTCGCATCAACTGCCATCCTTTAATTTTGGATATTATATATATTTATACTACATCGAGTGACAGATAAGCATACGGCCCACGTGATATGAAATAAAATTAATCTAGTTATTTTGTAACAAAAATTCTGTCATATTAGCGGAACAAAAGTTAATATATTTAGCTTTTGTTAGCGCTAGGAATATTAAATTTATGAATACTAAATGCAACTAATATGCAAGAAAGTAAAAACATAAAACAAACACAATTATTCAAAAACGAGGTGTCGTTATTATTTGCTCTATTCGCTTTTATTGCTTACTCCAACAAGATAGGTTTAATTGCGTCCCCTTCCCAAAGGTTTTGATTACATCGCTTTATAAATACAAAGGTTATATTTTGTAAACGCAAATTTTACCAGTTCCAAACTATCCCTAACTTGTAATACAAGCCGCCATTTACCCGGGAACGCATTTTGTGTTAGAATAAAGTGAAGTAACACTAAAGTGGAATGAATTGCTACCGTTAAGGGTGTAATTACACGGTGTTAAAATAGTATTTTTATTGAATGCGACCTCTGTGTCGAATAGTTCGCTAAAAGCTACCAAAAATGGTAGGTAATTTACATAATGCCGTATTGAAACACCACCACAAATAGGCACTCTGTAAACGTCTTTTGTCATGCAATTTTCAAATTGGATGCGTCATCTTTCATCAATTAATTTAAAAGGCGCCAATTTTAGCTTTATTTTGAACTCTGTAATTACGATTTGGTACATACAGTTACATGCTTGAATAACTATTATTATCATGAATACATGTATATCATCATTTTGACCAACGGATGTCCACTGCTGAACATAGAGCTGCTCTTCCACTTCGCGATGCCTTTTTTGGCTATACTTACTAGTTTATTCACTTAAAGACTTTATAAAAAATGTCTGGTACTTTATAAACAAATTCGAGAAAACTGTTGTCAAATCGAGGTGGATTTAGATAGGAATAGTCAAAGCAATAGTATTAGACGGTAGCAGTGGTTATTTCCTCGCGGGAGCAAGATCAATTTTCCGAATAAAAAGTCCATACATGTCCCATGTCAATTTCCTTACCTTAAACTATTCCCGTAAAGTACGGATGGGTCGATTCACAGTTTCAAAACGTCTTTGAAATATTGCATTATCATGAAAATTTGAATCTACTTTTTTCAGAAACACCTTGCTAATTATTGCTTATTATGATAATTAAAATTCGACTGGAAACTTGAGAAAAACAATCAAATTCAAATAAACGCTGTATAATGCAGTCAATTATAGTTAGTGGTGAAGTGTGCATTCAGTCGACTACAAATTGCTCACAAATTAAAGTAATTAAACAAGTTATCGTAAGTAATTAACAAAAACTAAAAACCACGCCTGTGGTTAGTTAATTTCATTGAATTTTCATCAATTTGATAACTTTTTTTATATCATTAAAGTGACAAACAAGCATACGGCTCGCCTGGTGGAAAGCAGCTACACTATGTACGCCTGTAACGCCTGTAGCAACACACGATCGTTGCTGATCCTGTAAAACCTTTTCACGCCCTTTATCAAGAACATTTTGACACGCAGTTCATTCCCCAGCTTGATAGTACGCGGGAGAAAACTTCTCTGGAACCGCACAGTACAGCCCCCGTACCACCAACTCTTATTGCGATTCAATAGCTGAATAGAATGCTTATTCATACCAATGAATAAGCGACTCTTTTTCTAATAGGATAGACTCTATTTCAAATTGGATAGAGTCGCTTATTCATTGGTATGAATAAGCATTCATTCAGTTATTGAATCGCAATAAGAGTTGGTGGTACGGGGGCTTTTTTGTGCGCGAGTGTACACACCCTCTCCGTTTTCTTCCAGCGAGCGTTCATTTTACATGACGCGACCTGCCCCCTTACCACCAACTCTTATTGCGATTCAATAGCTGAATAGAATGCTTATTCATACCAATGAATAAGCGACTCTTTTTCTAATAGGATAGACTCTATTTCAAATTGGATAGAGTCGCTTATTCATTGGTATGAATAAGCATTCATTCAGTTATTGAATCGCAATAAGAGTTGGTGGTAAGGGGGCAGGTCGCGTCATGTAAAATGAACGCTCGCTGGAAGAAAACGGAGAGGGTGTGTACACTCGCGCACAAAAGTACTAGGTCTACTGTGTTATATTTGAACAAGCCTTTCGCTAGCGGCTTCGTATATTAGTTATTGGCAGGTACATCCCATCTTATACCACCAAATAGACCGATAAATCGCCTAATGCGCAGCTTGACCGCCAGCGTTCATTTTACGTGACGCGACCACTTAGGCTCCAATGTGTGAGGATGAATTCCCTGTCGGTGGCGAGCGATGCGACTGTACTTGAATTACTTTCGTTTAAATACATATTTAAGTTGAATATTTTTTTTTTTATGTCACACTCGATAGGTTTGAAAGTAAAAAAATGTTAATATTACGTTAGGTATATTAACTTTATGTTTGGGACCGCAAAATCCGCCATTTCATTATTTAGAATCTAATGAAGTTTAAATTCGAGCTTCGGAGAGCACATTAACAGTAAAAATTGATTCAGCTTGATTGTCCATTCCGCTCCGGGGCGTGGAGCGGGGCGCGGAGCAGACGCCCGTCACGACTCGGCGCGTGATCGTTTTATATAGCGTTCTATGAGTCAGTATGCCGCGGGCCTCTATCTGAGAGCTTTGTTTTGCACAGGCATCGCGCGCAATACTTCAACGAATTCTATAAAGCCGTGGTTGGTTTTTTTTTTTGTTTTTTTTTAATATTCACGCCATTAAGCGTGAATATTTTTTTTTATTTTCTACACCCCTCAATATATATTTTTTTATAAATATAATATTTTTTGTTTAATATTCTCATAAATTTAAAGCTAAATAACACGAAAAAAAACCTTGGCCTCTGGGTTGAGTCATCAATTTTCATGGGCAGTTAAACTGTTAAGCCGTCGGAACCGGTTGTCGTCTTTAGACGACAGTCGTTAAGCCAAATCAGCCTTTAGGTGGCTTGAAAACACTGATCTCCGCCAACCTGCAGTTGAACAGCAAACAGCATGGGAGAGGGTTGAGCACCATGGGTTATGTATTTGATTTGCTTGTACTTATAGAACGTCCGTGCAAATCAAATACATAACCCTGCTTTGCTTCAATTTGCATGGCTAGCAACTTCGTCCCCATGAGTACTTTAGCAAAATAAATAATAAATTGTTTTGGAATATAAAAAATGTATGTCATTTTCATACCACAAATCCGCAATTTTTTTTCAACTAAAAATTAAATGTCTTCAATTAAAACACTGATTTACTCCTAGTATCAAGGATCGAAGATATTGAATACTCCTATAGATCTGGTTTCTTATACACTTTACTCTCTTTAAAATGTGTTAGACCTTTCCTAGAATAATATCAGAAGACGCAAATAAACGACATGCAAACGTTTTAGACAAAATAGTTAAAATCAAACAGATGACATTCTTTTTTTGAACTCAGTTAAAGAGCATTGTTATATCAAAATATACATATAGATTTACAAGGATTTACATAACAGTTGGAGTCCCTATGTCGTCGTATTAATCTCTGGCCTTCCCTACACAGGACAAAAACGAAACCTCGTAGTATGTAGTTCCGGGACAAAAAAGGTTGGGAAACATTGGTATAAAAGCAATGAAAGTTCCGTTAGATTTTCAACGACATATTATGACACTTATGTCATATTTAAATGTTGTCATTAATAATAACAACTGTTATAAAAAATATGATATTTATAACACACTTTTCATTATTCAGTAGGAAAAATCCTTGCAAACAATCTTATTTATGCAGTTTGAAAATAAATTAAATAGCGATTGGTTTTTATTTCACGAACATCTAGACTAGATTAGTTTTTATATCATAAACTTTTTTCAACTAACTTTCTCATAAAGTGGCTCTAATTTCACCGCAATGAGGAACATAATGACACCTGTATCGAACTGTGACTTATTCATTTCATTGCATTATTCACAGGTGAGTTATAGATTATGTTTTTTATTTTATTGGTTGAGTTGCTTTGTTCTTAAAAAAAATTCGATACAAAAAAGATCGTATTCACAATATCATAGTACAAATAAATTAATGTACCTTTTGCTTGTTGCATTTCATGCAACTTCGTATTTAAATAGATATATTTAAATAATTTGAACTTGTGCGTGTTTAATAAATAAAACTTTCACTCAAATATAACTTTAGTTTTCTCTGTAATAAAGAAAACTTTAAATTTCCCATTTTGTACATGGCAAAAAACGATATCCGCGAAAAGTAAAAAAAAAAACAAGGAAACCTCATTCTTTTAGTTTATGGCCGATCGCCATTGTTAGATGCGCGCACATATGAAAACTGACTATTTTTTCCTGCCATTGCGAAACATTTTTCACAACTTGTTTTATAGATTTTAGGGTTCCGTACCCAAAGGGTAAAAAGTAACCCTATTACTAAGGCTCCGCTGTCCGTCCGTCCGTCCGTCCGTCTGTCACCAGGCTGTATCTCATGAACCGTGATAGTTAGACAGTTGAATTTTTCACAGATGATGTATTTCTATTGCCGCTATAACAATACTAAAAAACAGAATATAATAAATATTTAAGGGGGCTCCCATACAACAAACGTGATTTTTTTGCTCGTTATTGCTCGCAATTGATAACGGCAATAGGTAGATGCTTGAAATACTCACATAATATTTAGTTTTATAATCACTTTAAAAATAAATAATTAATTAAAAATAAAACAAATATTTAGGGGGGCTCCCATACAACAAACGTGATTTTTTTGCCGTTTTTATAGATAATGGTACAGAACCCTTCGTGCGCGAGTCCGACTCGCACTTGGCCGGTATTTTTAGTATTATTTTCTTCACAAGTGTGTTGAAAAACGTCGTATGATACACGTGTGTATTGATGATTACCGTCTCTCTTAAGACCCTCACCTCGGGTCTCAATAGCGCGTCAGGGGTAATCGCCAACATTACACTCACTTGTACCATACTGTACTATTATTTATTTTCTTGACGTTACTAACTGTTGTGCAGTTACCAATGACTTAACTGTGTTGAAATGGCTACTTTGAAAATGGATAATAAAATAGTAGCTATTGTTAGAATTCCAAATAAGGAGTGCAGTAACTAAATAAAGTTCCAGCCCACTCGCGAGCTCCCTAATTAGTGTTCCAAACAATCGGGGAGTTTGCAAATAAAACTGGCCACCACTAATAATTGCGCACTTTCGTGAAGGTTCAGCTCACTGTGCAAACAAACAAACCGCTTCGCTTAGTTATTGGACGTGAATACATTATGTATTAGCATGAATGCATACATTTATGGTTGGAGTGGTTAACAATTGTGTCTACCTCGGACAGGCCATACAGTTAGGTAGGGGTAATATCAATAGCATTTCAACAAAGAGATCGATAGACGCATTCGACTGGGCTGGGCAGCTTTTGGAAAGCTTCGGCACATCTTCGCCGTACAGATGCCACAATGCTTGAAGACTAAAGTCTTCAAAATAACATAGACTAAAGTCTTCTATGGTGCTGAGACTTGGACACTGACCATCGGTCTGGTCCACAGGCTAAAGGTTGCGCAGCGAGCGATGGAGATGGCTATACTCAGGGTTTCTCTGCGGGATCGAATCCAGAACGAAGAAATTCGACGGAGAACCAAAGTTGTCGACATAGCCTTCAGAGTTTGTAAGCTGAAGTAGCAATGGGCCGGTCACATCTGCCGAGTAAGTGATAGAAGATTTGGGAGGAAGGTATTAGAGTGGAGGCCGAGCGTTGGACGATGAAGTGTTGGGCGCCCTCCTTCTAGATGGTCCGATGACCTTAAGAAAGCGGCTGGGAGCGGCTGGATGCGGAAGGCGAAGGATCGTATCTGGTGGAAAGCATTGGGGAAGGCTTATATCCAGCAGTGGGTAGTTACAGGCTGATGATTATGAATATCAATAAAAAGATCGATAGATTGTAGACTCCTTCTAGTAAGCTGGGAAGATTGATTGAAGCTACTAATCGTCTGACCGCGGTCCGTCGGCCTGGAAGGCATACTGAAGGCCTGTGGTAGATATTCTCTGAGCATGGTAAAATGAACGTGTCTTACTGATCCGACTCCTGGCATTAGGGCAGCAGGCCAGCTTTCTGACGGTCCGAATGTAGGTTAAAATGTTCGGCATACTTGGCTCGGCACTCGTTAAGAAGAGAGCGAACCAACCTTTTTAGCATAGCGTGCCGCACACTTAGCTCTGTTTCGTAAAGTAGTAGTATGCCTCGGTGCTTAGGCAACTGAGCGCCGGTCATCACAAGCGACTCGACTTAAGTAGACTGTTTATAGGTCAAACGGGGCTAAGACCTGGCACCGAGATGGTTGAACTCCAGGTTGGTTTACTGAGCAGGAGACTCTACACACCCCGTAGTGTGACCTAGTACTGTTTGTTATTCTATTCTAGTACTATTACTTATGCTAGTTCGTCGTCAACCCATATTCATCCTACTGCTGGGCTACGGGTCCTCAATCGAAGGGGTATGCTCTAAGCATACTCCACCACGCTGCTCAACTGCGAGTTGGTGGAGGCCAGTGTTTCAAGACGCTTAAATACTTGCTTAACGAATATCATCTAATGACAGCAGCTTATGCTAGTACTAGTCGTTAAAGGTAAAGCTCTTCTTGTCTGGTTTTTAATTGGGCGAGAGACTTTACAACCCTCGTAACGTGACCTAGTACTGTTTCTTATTCTATGCTAAAACTATTTATTTTGAAGCTTCACTACTGTCCTACACACGGTTACACCTTAAAAAATATCGTATAATTGAAAACAAAATACTTTATTTCTTTATCTATACTATACCTACGTTTATGTATAACAACGGCATCTACGTGAAACATCGAAAGTCATTTTAGGTAGTATAGCATTTTGATATTACATTATGACAATATTATTTAACTACTCACCGTGCATTAACCCTGCTACATGTAATAATAATCTAAGCACTTTGATTACGTTATACACATTTACATGTATATATAAAAGTTCGTCGGTCGCCCCATACGTGGCCACCTCTCTTGAACTTTCCTCCCCCACCTGCCATTGCTGACTCGGCAGATGTGGCCAGTCCACTGCCACTTCAACTCGCTGATTCTGAGAGCTATGTTGACCACTTTCGTTCTCCGTCGAATTTCTTCTTTCCGGATACGATCTCTTAGAGAAACTCCAAGCAATGCTTCTTGGGTTAATATAAATTATAATAAATTGATTTTCTAAAAAGACGTCTCTGCTTACCGCCACAAATAGTACAAATTCAAAATTAGCATGGAGCGCTACCTACAACCGTAACGTAAGTAGGCAACTTGCAGAATAATCAGATAAGAGGTATCATTTAATTAAATGTTCTTTTGTGACTTGTTCGCCGCCATTCGTATAATTTTAATGGCGGCGTCGCGAGACGCGTTGAACGTGTTCATGTTGAATTTGTCAAGGAGTATGTCAGTTTTATATAAACCGACCCCTAGGCCCTCTTCTTTAGGCTTTTAATGCCTAATTTGCTATAATGCTGTCTCTCAAATTGCTAAGAAGGGAAGTCAAATTCCAAGAGCTTCTTACCCCTACTAATTTCTTATGATTAAATTCGTTGTAAGTGCCAAGGCAGCCGTAGTTTTACCTCTGGGACTGCAATAGACTTCTCTATTCATTGGCTTTTTTGGTGGTCGCCACTGTTAATCCTGGCTACACAGGAGACACAGTGGTGGGAATAAGTGCTTCCCCCCCCCCCCCCCCCCCCCCTTTAAACCGACCCTAGCAAAATATTTTATAGCTAAAGGTGTACCTCCAGCACCCGGCACAACCCAGCAGCGCCAAGATGCACAGCGCGCTGCGCAGCAAGGTGCAAAGCTGCACTAAGCAACGCGGTATAGCTCCACGTGGCATGGCGCATCCAATTATTGTTTAATAGCTTATGCTTGTGGTTTCACCCGCGTTACACACTCCATAAAGGTATCGTATTAAAATTTATTAATCCAGCAGATATTCCCGAAGACGAGCCCAGTGGTCGAATGGCTAGCAATGTCCACTTTGACTCTGGGGTCGCGGGTTCGATCCTCGCACATGACAAACATTTGTGTGCATCAACATGTCTGTTTGTATTAGTCTGACTGTATTCTATGTATTATGTATCTACAAAAAAAAAATGTGTTTATGTATATTATCATCCCATATTACAAGCTTTGTTTAGTTTGGGGCTAGATAGCAGTGTATAATTTGTCCATTAATATCTATATTTATATTCTGTTACATACAATTCTCATACAACTAAATTTAATTGCGTCATCGTCGTCGTCAACCACCCTTATTCATCCCACTACTGGGCTTCGGGTCTCCCTTCAATCGAAGCGGTTTAGAGCATACTCCACCACGCTGCTCAACTGCGGGTTGGCGGAGGCCAGTGTTTTCAAGCCTGAAGGCCTCTGATTTGACTTAACGACTATCATCTAATGACAACAGCCGGGACCGACGGCTTAACGTGCCCTCCGCACGAAGGAACTCGAGATAAATAAACTCATGCATGGACAGGCTACGGTCGACGTTGCTTAACTTGCGTGTTCGATTAGACTGACAAAGGCAACGACGCCATCGAGCTCCTGACTCAACTGCACAAAAGCTTAATGTATATTTGTACGGTCGTATGTTTGTAAGACACGAGATGCTACCTGAATATATTAATCGTTACGTACGCCTATCTGTGCAAATAGATGGAAACAGATTCCATTATTTTTACGATATCCCACGCTGATTATGTCGCAAATGTAATAAGGGGACCGATTAATTGCTGTGCTATGTACCACTGAAGTTTTAATTGAAAATTATTTGTATATTTAACTGAAGGGGTCGACAAAGCACTAGTGATCCTGTTGCAGGCTCCCAAGGTTGCGGCGACTGATTATTTTGAAACTTTACCTTATTGGTATAATCTCTATCTTAATGTAAAACAAAGTCGCTTTCCATATCAGCTATCTGTCTGTTTATCTGCACTTCTGCACTTATCTAACAATTCTTTATTCCACTAGAATATATTTACAATTTTCTTCTAAATCCTGCTCAATATTCGCAAGGATTGAACAAAGGATCACTGAAATCACATGTATATCCGAAAAGTTTGTATACACAATAATATATTGTTGCAATTGGAGATTATATCAGAATTTCTAAAATATGCTACCTCAAATAATAAATAAATAAATAAAATTAATTATCGTATGAAAATGCACATAATGAAATTATAATATTAAACACATATTGAAATATAAGACACATAATGCACACAATGACGAGCAAACAAAATTAGAAGCTCGTTGATGTTGTATAAAGGAAATCATAGCCTGTCTAGTCTATGGATAGTTTATCTTGAGCTCCTCCTTGTTTCAGAGAGCACGATAAACCGTCAGGCTCAAATGTCATTAGATGACAACAACGACTTTTGGGACTTAAAAACACGGGCCTCTGCAAATCACCGGTTGGCGAGAGAGCGACGTGGCGTCGAAACTTGAAACACCGTATGCTACGTCGCTGAAAGTTCTTTGTAACAAAATATTACAACGACGAGTACCCGAGAATTCGAATCTCGGTACAACGAAAATGTTTATTTCAAATCAAAGACAAATTACACATGTTAGGTGCAACGAAAAAAAGCGTGCGTCAAAACTACGTGATCAACGAATAATCGTTAGTCACGTAATTTTTTATTTGAATTTTAAATATTATTTTATCTCTTAAATCATATTTTTTAACAACTAAATACAAAGTAAAAAAATATATATTAAATCCCCCGACTGTGTAGTGATGGACCGACGCTCTAAGGTTAAGGGAAGAACTGTATCCCACCTGTAATATCATTACCAGTAGTAATATAGGTTGACGCAACAACAATAATTTTTGGTTCAAATATGTTCATCACAACACCGCACCGCTCGTGGTGCCAAAAGCAAATGACATGTTGAACAGAAAGTTTCCGCAAAATTTCCACTTTACTGACACAGCAACGAAATTACTTAAATGTTAATGTTATGCGACGATTTTTGGTGGTCGAGTAATTTAGCAATTCAAAGCTTACAAACAAATATTTGAAAGCAAACATAAATATGACAGTTTGTCTTGGACTGGATGTTTTCTATCCATATCCATACTAATTTTATAAATAATAAATAAATAAATATTGTCAGACAAATTACACAGCGCCATCTAGCCTCAAAGTAAGCGAAGCTTGTGTTATGGGTACTGGACAACTGATAAACATACGTAAATACATTTTTTTTTTGTAAATATATACCTACTTATGATACATAGAAAACACCCAGACTAAGACAAACAGACATGCATACAAATGTTTGTCCTATGTGTGAATCGAACCCACGAGCGTTGGTGTCGAAGTCGCATCATTGACCGCTACGCCACCGAGCTCGTCAAAAAATGTGAAAGTGTGTTTGTTTGTTTGCCTTTCTTTCACGTCGAAGGGAACCAATGGATATCCACATGATTTTTACGAGGATAGTTTACGGTCTGGAAAGCGACATAGGCTACTTTTTATCCTAGAAAAACATTTTATACCCAAGGAAAAAAAATTATGACCACGCGGGCGAAGCCGCGGGTAATAGCTAGTGATAAGTATACAATACAAAATTATTTTGTATTGTATACTTATCACTAGCTATTACCCGACTTTATTTTACACAATAACAAATTACAATTTACACAATAAATGGAAAATATACATAAGACAATAGATACAATAGGCTGCTTTATGGCTGATGCAATTTCATCCAGTGAACTGGAAAATTAACACTGAATAGGAAGGTGCCGCTTGAAACCGTAAAGAAAAAGAAAATTCATACAGACCCCGGGATCCGTACCTTTTGTTAACAATCTTCTAATTTTATATAACAATTTTCAAATAATTTATTAATTGCACCTCGCTATGTTAATAATCATACTATTGTCTAATACTCATCATCATCAGGTCCATTTTAGTCTCCAGTACAGGAGCACGACCCTCTCTCGTCCGTCATAGACGGAAGGAGGATTTGGCCTACACTCCTCACGCTGGCCAAACGGGTTGGGGAGGCCTGGGGCCTTACCACAAGCTCTAAACGCAGGAATGGAACCATCATGGTTGCGAATTTATGAATGAAATTCATTGATAAATACGTAACCATCATAATTCTATTCCTGCGTTTAGAGTTTGTGGTAAGGCCCCTGATCGATATTTGATAATGTATTTCCCTTAGTCGCCTTGTACGACATCCACGGGAAGAAATGGAGTGATTCTATTCTAGTCTGCCGGAAACCACACGACCAATGTCTAATGCTACTTAATCTAAATTCTCCTATTGTTTACCTTGCAACCATGACAGCCACAGCAGACTAGACCCCTCTGGCAGCAGCTGTTCACGAGTTGATGCATAGGGCAGCCACCGCCGCATTCAACCATTTTATTGGGAATGCGGTGACCCGCCACACGACACCGCCACCAGTTTGAACACTTTGGTGAGTATGACTACCTGGGCTGTCAAGGCTGCACAGTACAACCTCTATTTATTTCCCTATGGTCTTTTTCTTTCTCTCCTCCTTCACCCACCAGATATTTCAAACTTAAACATGTACACATACCACGCCCCGGCCGCTGCATACAAATGTCGCGTCGTTTTTATAACATTTTCTGTAGTAGTCTACATAAACAATGACGTCTGTGTAGAGCGTGAATGAGCGTGTGTGCATGCGACGCCATACAAACTGTTCCAGATTTGTCTCAGAGGGGAGGTGACGTCGATACGAGAGAGCGGCAGGGAGTGGCCATAGTGTACGTAGTAGTATTACTTATACTGTGCACATACACAAATACGTTACATAAAGTCGTTATACGATAACCAAATCGATAAAATGACAAAAAAACCGGACAAGTGCGAGTCGGACTCGCCCACCGAGGGTTCCGTAGGTACGTAGTATCATTATTAAATTTGATATTTTTCATTATAAATAAGAAATAATGCGTCGAAAAAATAAATAAAATATATTTTGCAATGTGTACATCAAGCCCTTTCATATGATACCCCATTTGAACTAGTAGTTTCAATTTGAAATTTCGACACCCTATAAAAAATATAGACCCCCTATTTTTTAAGATCTATTTACAAATGTATAGTTTTGAGATTTATTCCTGTACTTGTAGTCTATAACGATGTTACTTGCCAAATTTCATAGTTCTAGGTCAACGGGAAGTACCCTATAGGTTTTGATTCCCTTGAGTGTGTCGAAATATGCGTTTTTTGCTGAATAAACGGCCGTAACTTTTTTCTATGTAAACTTAGCAGTTTGATTTTTTTTTAACTTCATGGGACCGTAGACCTGTGTATACAGTTCAAATTTCAGCTTGATACCTCCACGCATTCTCGAAATAGAAATTCTTGACAGACAGACAGACAGACAGACAGACAGACAGACAGACAGACAGACAGACAGACAGACAGACGGACAACAAAGTGATCTTATAAGGGTTCCGTTTTTCCTTTTGAGGTTCGGAACCCTAAAAAAGAGAAAAAGATTTCATAAAATGATCACTTGATTACCAAGTTGTGAGTATATTGTGTGTATTATTAGTACAGCCATATAGAAACCGGCTATCATAATAAAATACGGACACAAAATTTCATGACTGTGGTTGACCGTTGATACATGTACACCCCAGCCACTCCATACAAATTCCGCGTCGTCAACAAGACACATACAACGACGTCTGTACAAAGCACGATGAAGTGTGTAAACTAGATGCGCTTTGTAATATTATTATGGTATTCTATGTATTATAAGTATGTATTTACAAAAAAAAAATATGTATAATATCAGCTATCTAGTACCATAGTACATGCTTTGCTTAATTTGGGACTAGATGCTGTTGTATGTTTTTGGGATGTAAGTGGCTCACTACAATGTTTAGAGCCAAAGCCAACCTCACCTGCACGTAGTGCGCTTTGCCGACTTGCGAAAGAGGCTCTGGCAAAAGAGAAGTAGACTACAGCACGTTTGTAAGCTGCCCGTCTGGGGAAGAACCTCCACCAGACTGAATACCGCAGCCAAATAACAAATCCCTTGAAGATTGTTGTATTCTTGCGAGTGAGTATGGGAGCCAGAAAGGAAGGAAAAAGTTGGCAGCGGGGGTGGCGGTGTGGGATTAATATTTCATGTTATGAGCATTCGCTTGTCTGCCATCGACGTGTTATAAAAAAAAATGATATATCTTGATACTCCGAATAGAAGAGTAGTTATTAACAATATTGTCTTTTTTCTGATGTCCAAGCGGACAAGTTCGCAGGCGGCCGTTAGTGAAAAAATATAAAAACACGTCGCAGGAAGTTCCATCGTTACTATAGTGACATCGAGAACGTTACACGTAGACACCGGGGTAATAAACTTATATAGGTACTGATCTTCGGAACGAACATGGAGCACGTAGGATCGTAGTCACACGTGTAAATGATTCACTCCTTCATCTTTTAATGTCAATTAAATGGTAGCAATTAACAGTGTAAGTAACAAAATAGTGTAAGTGTGCTTAGAGGAAGTGTGCAAGTGGTCATTAGAGTCAGGGAAGCAGTGAGATGGGAGGTGGGAGGGAGATGTAGCAAACTGTCAATTGGACATTGTCTGCCTCTAGTGTCTGTACCACACACTGTGCTATCGGGTGCCGTCGGTTTGTTCGGTGTGTGTAAAAAGTCCTCCGTAAAATCTTGGGACCTATAATAATAGACGACGGGAGCTGGAGGGTCAGAAAGAACGTCGAAATAGAACACCTAGTGGCTGAGCCCAATATTATTGGAGAATTTAATGCCCAACGTCTCCGCTGGTTTGGCCATGTCGACCGGATGGGTAGTGACCGGAGCGTCAAGAGAGCATATAGTGGTCGACCAGTAGGTAATCCTATTGGTCGACCAAAATATCGATGGAACGACAGAGTGGAGGCTGATCTGTGCAAGCCTGATGTCAACAACTGGCAAGAGCTAGCACAAGACAGGGACAAGTGGAGGCTTCTTAGGATGGAGGGCAAGACTCACTTTGGGTCGCGCCAATGGAAAGTAATGCTAACTTTAGTATTCTGTAGTCCAAGATCACTTTAAGTTTTGAGTATATTTTATAATAAATCGTTTTGAGATGACAAATGAGTGAGAAGCCAAAGGTTGTTCGGCTGTATCGCTGTCGTATGGTGGCTTGCTACATCACTAATACTAGTGGATGTCATGGTAAATAGCGATTCGCCATGACACGCAGGTCGTGTCATTTTGAGGATATTATGGGCAATGAACGGACAAACGAGGCTCTGGCGGATAAGAGGTGGTGCATGTCTATCTAGAATGGGAAGTATCTCCTCACAGAAGATCCAAATAACAATACCATTGAGGTTTCTTAGGTGCCAAGGAATGAGTAAAGTCAGTCACTGACGTAAGGAGAAGCAACGTTATCAGGGGTGCCAGCGCTCAAACAATACTTATTGTATTGCAGGCGTCTGTAGGCTACGGGAACCGCTTGAGATCTGTAGAGCCGAAAGCTTGTTTGACACCCAACGTGGTATAAAAAAAATATCCGTAAAGACATATGCTTACTTACGAAGTATGGTTTTTTTGTGGCTTCACATCTAACATTGGTCATAAATGAAATATCTTTCTTATTGTTTTGAGGCTGAATATGCATCTAATTAAAATTAACAATACAATAAACTTTCATACACGTAGCAAGCTATAGAAATACTACAAACTGCAATTAAATACCAAAGTAGAATTAAAATAATAGTTTCACATGCTAACTATTGAATTAGCACTCCAACGACCAGTTAGTTCTGCAAAGTAAGCAGTTTACGTCAGCGTTTGTTAACGAACGAGCATTTACCTATAATTTGTGGTCCATTTCAAAAATACCGCATTGCATTTGCATATTAAACATATTTGTTTTTTTGCTTGCAATACAAAGACCACTCCTGTTGTTAACGCAGAACCTCCTTTTTTGCTAACCTCACTCACTCGCAGGAGCACAAGCAACTTCCAACGACCTCTCGATGACCGGTCGAGTGCTCTTCCAACTTAGCTACCAGGAAGGTTTCTGGTAGTGACGAATTTTTGCATCTTATATTCTACTGCGCGAGTCACAGTGTGGCGTCATCAACCTATTAAGAAATTACACTACTAAACAAGGCATAGCAGTCCATCGTTGCAGATGAAATTCGGCTATATTTTGATAACACCAAACTAATTAAATTATTATTATTTAAATAGTTGTCATGGCCAACTCGCCAGATAAATATTTTTAAAAATGGAAATATTCACCGCCTAGGTGAGGTGGCAAGTTGGCCTAAAATAATAATAATTTAACTTCCAACGAGTCGTTATTTGGTTTCTGTGATGGTACTTGGTGATATGTAGTATTTTGCCAGCAAGGGCATGATCCTGATTTAATTCTACGATAGATTTCCCGTCTTCCAAAGCATCGTCGTTTACAAATTAGCGGCGAATCACGTCTAGATGAGATTGGTTCTATTTCGGGTGCTAAACATGCAAACGGCTCTGAAGTAAAGCAGTAACCGTAGCTAAAAAAAACTGACATTTCTATATTAAGATTTTATTGTACCTACCATATTTTAATGTACTTCTATATTTTGCATGCCTACATTTTTAAGGTAATGTACAGTTGCCAAACAATTTACTGCCTTGGCCTGATATTTATATAAACGACTGTATATGCGCAAATAAACAATTTAATTTACACAATGGCTGTTCACTTTGACTCAAGGGTCGCGGGTTCGATCCCCTTACCCATATTACAAGCTTTGCTTAGTTATTCAGTGTGTAATTAGTCCAAGAATATTTATTTATTCAATGAATATTTAACAACAACAATAAGTAAATAAATATAAATACTATAGTGATAAATTATTTTGTATTATACGTATTTAGGTATAAATACAATACAAATCTATAAAGTAACCGAAAAAATAGATATTAGAATTATTTTCTTTATGGAGTGAAAGAGGTGCTATCAGGTTTTTTATACAACTAAGATAGCAAACAAGCATACGACCCGCCTGATGGTAAGCAGTCATCGTAGCCTATCGCTACGCCAACTTGTTACCGACCCTGTAAAAACGCCTTTCTTAAACAACCCCATGCTGTAGTCTCTTAGGAAAACATTGGCAGGTAATTCATTCCACAACCCGAGAGTCCGTGAAGAAAAGCTGTCTGAAACTGCGCAGTTCGCAACCATATTGGCTACAATGTATGAGAATGAATTCCTGCCAACGGTGAGCGGTGCGACTGTAGAAGGAGGCTGTAGGCATCATATTGAACAACTCTTCCGAACACAACCCATTGTATAATCAGTAGAATACACAAATCGAAGCAGATTCTCTTTTTAAACTTAAGGTTTCAATACCAACTGTAAGTTTACGGTCTTCTTTTAAAAGAAATTCAACATACTCTATATTAAAATTTCATTCGTAGGTATAAATCGACTAACTTACATTCCATCGCACGTCCCTACCTCTCAGACAAACAGTGTTCTCATTTGGTGAGATTCCAACGCTTACGTAACGAAGGTGGGTACGGGTATCTGCTAAATGAGTTACAAAGAGTTATTTGAGTTGGCGGAGGTAATTTTCTGCGAAGGTACATATGGACCGTGAATCTAAAGACTTGGAAAGTCGGGGCATACTTTCTTATGTATGATAGAGTACGTTTTCGTCAGTTTCGCTATGTGATAAATATTGTCTTTTTTTTTTTGTGATAAGTATATTTTGTATATGATGGAATTTTAGTAATAATAATTTTAGTGTGACTCGCGCAGTAAAATATAAAATGCGAAAATTCGTCACCAACACAAACCTTCCTGGTAGCTCAGTTGGAAGAGCACTCGGCATGTCGTCGAGAGGTCGTGGGTTCAAATCCCACCTAGGCGGGGGAGCTGAATTTTTCATTTTCAAATAATATTTATAATAAATATACTTATTTTGTTCCTACTTATATAGACAACCGCTTATTGACCGTAATGTTCGCAGCATATGATGGTCTTTGGCATGTTCCTGAAGCCGGATATAAGATTATTATTACTAAAGACTTGGCAGAATGGTCTCGGACCTAAACGTCAAAGGACAAATAAAAAAAATTGGAATCAATGGTTTGACATGTCTTTTTTTACAGTAATATTCAAGGTCCGGTGGAGGACTCCCATAATAACAGTAACAGTAACATTAAATAATATTCGTTTAAAAATTTCTCGTGTATAACAATATCCGCACTCACGCAGGACTCAAATAATGACCACGCAAGCGAAGCTTAGAAAAATATAAATATAATAATTTATGTACAAAATAAACTAAAATTGCATATAAATAACTTAAAATTAAATTAATAATAAAATATAACTAAATTAAAAACTAAAATTATAATAAAATACACTGAAAAAAATGTCATTATATTAATTATCCCGACAATTTTCGGGGCTTGAGTGTGGCCAAAAGGCTGGCTACATTTCCACGCTGTACGACAATGGAATTTTAGTAATAATAATTTTATACATAATTTTATATCTAATTATTGGCTATTCAGGTGATCCCCACACAGTAACGTTGAAACACTACGTTATACCACAGTATAAGTAAAAGTACTACGCAGTTATACTGTGTTCTGTAATAACTTGTATCTTCCACACGGAAGCCTTCCAAGACAAGAGAAGTGTCAGATTTAGCACTACGCAAATCAGGTCAGGCGTTATCTCGGTTTACAACGTCGTAAAATACACAGACATCTTTCTAGGTAACTCACTGTATTTAGTATTCAGAGCTGTATGCGTACTATTTCCTAGAAGTGAAACTACTTATATTTCATCATCAATATAAGCCTGTATCGACCCACTGCTGGATATAGACCTTTCTCAATGCTCTCCACCATATTGCGGTATTCCGCTTTCCAGGTCAGGTCTTTTGAGGTCGTCGGTCCATCTAGAGAGGGGGCGGCCTACGCTTCATCGCTATACGTGGCCTCCACTCTAGGACTTTCCATTTACATTTCATCATCATCAAGTCCATTTTAGTCTCCACTACAGACGCACGACCCTCTCTCGTCCGTTCTAGATGGAAGGAGGATTTGGCCTACACTCCCCACGCTGGCCAAACGGGTTGGGGAGGCCTGATCGATATTTGATAATGTATTTTCCTTAGTCGCCTTGTACGACATCCACGGGAAGAAACGGAGTGATTCTATTCTAGTCTACCGGAAACCACACGGCCAATTCCATTTACATTTAGCAGGTACTTAATGTAGACACACAGTTTACATACTTACTTACATTATGTAAACTGTGTACAAAGTATGCACACGATTTCTCAAAAAAGGGGATAGTAATTTCAAGGTATATAAGGTAATTTTACACCAATCACAAATATTTTAAGGGCGAATACAATTAACTAAGGAAAGTACGATTAATCATATAAAATTAAAAAAACACGACAGAAAAAATTCTGATATTCTCAAATAAAAAAAGTAATAGATTGATTATATGAACTGCTATACATTTAAGTTGGCGGTTTCTTTGATCGTATTACTTTGACATTTTCCTATTCAATTTGATATTTACTTCCAAGTTTTAATTTTTCTTATTAATGTAATAATTTATTTTATCTCGTAATCTTCTCTTAGCTATTATAGAATAGAATAGAATTTATTTGCGTTAAAAGTGGTACATAATGGTGTAATTATTTATAATCCTTAGAATCTCACTTTCAGTATTTTCATACATGCAGATGTTTATTTTACATAAAATAGCGTTAATATTATAAAATATGTCAAGAAAAGGCTATTATACTAACTTGACGACCAAAGACCATATAAAACATACTAAACCCAATGTAACCTATTATTTCAGTCGCCCATTTAGTATTTTTAGTCGCTCGATTTATTATTTTCCTTTATTTTTTAGAAAAGAGCCCCGTTCCAATATATAATTTGTGTTTTTTCAGGATCTAAGCCAACAAACGAACGGCAACCCAATCAATAGGAAAAACATAGACCTCTGAATAATAAAATTATTATATACAAAAATTAATTCACGAGTTATTTGCGTTTTCGCTCAAACCTTTTCTTGAAAAGAAAAGATAAATTTATTATTCCCGCCACTCCCGCCATGAATTCGTATTCAGGGTTCGAGCTTCTTATGTCAAATTTCAACAATATCAGTTCAGCAGTGGAACTGTAAAAAAGACGATCGAAAATAATTTCATAATTTCGAAAAAAAAATACGTTGATATGACGTGCCCGGTGGTCGAATGGCTAGCAATGTCTACTTTGACTCCAAGGTCGCGGGTTCGATCCTGTTCGTGTCTGTTTGTATTGGTCTGGATGTTTTCTATGTATTATATGTATGTTTTTTTTTAAAAAAAAGGGTATTTAAGTACATTTATCTGTTATCTAGTACTCATAATACAAGCTTTACGCTTAGTCGGGGAACAGATGGCGCTGTATAAACTGTCTAGAAATATTTATTTAATTAATATTTATTTAATAATCCTTAAGTAGGTAATATTATATATATATTTAAACTTTCTTAACCACAAATTAGATAAGAGTACAAAAGGCGGACTGAAACGGCTGAAAGCATTCTCTACCAGTCAAAAAGGAAAACTGAAATTCACGGATGTGGCACCTAAACAAAGAAAAACAAAAACAGGACTGTAATTATAACACAACAGCATGAATAATAACATGGGGTGTAAGAGGTTCATCAACTTCTTTAAACCAAAGCCAACCTGCACGTGGTGCACCCTGATGACTGACAAACGCGGCTCTGGCGAAAAGAGAGGTAGGGCATAGCATATTTTTTAAGCTGTCCGACTGGGGAAGTATTTTTCACCTCACAGAATTCCGCAGCCAAATAACAATTCCCTTGAGGGTTGATGTGTTCCTGCGAGTGAGTGAGTTCACCAGAAAGAAAGAAAGGAAGGAGTATAGACTGGCAACGGATCGGCGACCCCTTGGTGTTACTAATCCCCATGGGCGGTGGTGATTGCTTTCCATCAGGTGACCCACATGCTCGTTTGTCCCCCTCTTATATATAAAAATCTTATACATCAACTAATATTTAAGTGAAAATAATTCACAATACACCTATATGTTTACTGCAAAGTAAGTAGAGGCAACCCTCCTAAAAATAAAAACCAGTGTTAGGAATAGGTAGTGAAAATAACCGGTTTTTACATAACTACGTGAATCACCTACATACAGTCATTTAATAGCGTACTTAAGCAAGGAAGTTAAATGGGAGATGGTTCAAGACAAGTGATATTCACAATACAGCTATGTACTTACAAAATAGGTAGAAGCAGCCGTGCTAAAAATAAAAACCGGTATTAGGAATAGTGAAAATAACCGGTTTTTACATAACTACGTGAATCGCCTACATACAATCATTTAATAGCGTACTTAAGCAAGGAAGTTAAATGGGAGATGGTTCAAGACAAGTGTCAACTTTAGCGCAACGCAATACGTGCACAAGCGTTATCTCGCCTTACAGTGTCGTAAAACAACGCCTTTCTACGCCAACTTATTGTGTTTAGCTTTGTGCAAAACGTATACAGATGTGAGTGGCCTTGGTTATTTGAAAGCGGGCCGACCTTTTCGGGGGCTATAGATAAATGAAATTGAGTGTTTCCTTGTCCCTCTACTGCAAACTGGCATCATGTGTGTGATAGAAATCCATCATGTTAAATTAAAGGCCATCCTGTTTTCAATTAACATTATAAACTCGTTACTGCCTGTGGTTTTTCTTGTCTGAACAGATGACCAACATGCAAGTAAGGCTCTACTGGCTGTTCTAAACGGTTATAATAATAATATATACTTGAAACAAAACCTTTTTCATATATGTTACTTTCAAATAAACCGGTTTTTTGGAAGAGTTCTTACAAAAAGAGTTTTTCTCATTAATCAGAAAAACTCTTTTTGTAAGGAACTCCTAAACTAAACTACACTAAAATAGGCCTAATCTAAACTAAACCGGTAAACCGGTTTAAAGCAATAAAAGCTGTTACTGTGCGCCTATGGACGCCTGTAACACCAGGGGCGATAGATGATGCGTCACAGGCCGAACAGGAAGAGAGATAGATGCGCCACAAGCCGCGCTCTCACTTGCTCGCTCGGCTCAGGCGGAACGTGACAATGAGTCATGCTTTATTCGTGCGTGCAGCCGGCGTTCATCGATTTATATTATGTTATCACGTCAAAAACGCAAACATTACATGGGTATCTGAGTAAAATCCTTCGATAAATTAAAATTGAATGAAAATAAAATGTACGACTTTACACGATCAAAATGTCTAGTATGCAGGCGACACTTGAGAAGAAAAGACAACAACAGTATCGCATACCTACGACGGTGTTGGACTGGGAAGTTAAGCGCGAAGCTCTTGTGAAAATCGCCGTACACCCTTTTCTTTATCCGTTTGCTTCTCATTTTAATTCAATTTACTGGATGAAGGAGAAAAAGTAATCTCTAGGGTTGGGTCGGGACACGGCACCGAGAGATTGGAAGTCATCGACGCAGTATTGGGACAAACTCATATACTTTTATGGCGGCAAAAGTTTTTTATTCGCGGCAAAAGAAAAAGATTCGCGTTCCACGAACCCTCTCACATGTGAGCCGCATACGTGAATAACTATGAATGCTGGTATGAGAAATGAAAACATTAACACTACGCTCATTTTGGTAGAATGAAGACTGGGATATCGAGGTTTGGGTTTTTATTGAGTGAAGAGGGTATCGGTGTCTATGGAGAATAGGATTATATTAAGTAATATTACATATTTGTTTTGGCTTTTGAATAGGTATAAACAAAGTAATTCAGATAATAAAATACGTGTATCTCTCGTGTTCTTACAAACTATTGAATACCTCAAAAATAAATAAGTATATTTGTCTAACTTAATGTACAAGAACGAGGAGTTCGATGGCGACGTTGCGCGTGTCAATCTAATCGAACACGCAAGGTAAGCGACGTCGACCGTAGCCCAGTCCATGGATGGGTTTATATCATTTTGAGCTCCTGCGTGCTACGGAGAGCACGTTAAGCCGTCGGTCTTAGCTGTTGTCATTACATGACAGTCGTTAAGCCAAAACGCTCTCCTCCGCCAGCCCGCAGTTGAGAAGCTTGGTGAAGTACTCTCTAAACCCCTTTCAGTTGAGGGGAGATTCGTATCCCAGCAGCGGCATGAGTAAGAATTGACGACGAATGTACAAAAATATAAATTTATTTATAATTAATATTTTTGTATGTACAAAAATATAAATTTATTTATAATTAATATTTTTGTACATTCGTCGTTATTTAAATATAATTTTATTATGCTTATATTATTAAGGTATTCAATCATTTGAATTCATTTGATTTGTTAGGTTTGTACGAGTATGTGTACTATTCATTTGACTTATTGTAATAAATTTTATTCATTTGACACGTGTATTAAGACACAATAGGGTATATTCACAATTTTTTTTCAGTTTGTTACATAAGGACTTCACAGTGCTATTAAGTGTATAAAATAAATTCGATAGCATAAAACTTTCTGTGGATTTGGTCGATGTCGATGACTTCAAAATCACATTTTTGGACTTTACCGTTCATAATATCGTTTCCCGACAATGGTCTAATCCAAAAGTTACTAATAGTTTGTGACGTCACACGTACATATTTTGTACGCATGAAATCAGAAATTTCTACTACTGTTATGTTAAATATTACCATCGTATCATAACGAAAGTCAGTTAGTAAAGAAAGTTTAGTTTATTTTATTTGTATTTAAAATGGTAATATATTTTTAAATAATTTTGTTAAAAAAATATCCAATCAATGATTTGGCGGGAAAGTGTATTTAGGACTTCACGCAAGGAATTGGTATGACAATGAACTCGAAACAATAAAACAATTTTTTTTTATACTACGTCGGGTGGCAGACAAGCATACGGCCCGCCTGATGTGAAATAGTTACCGTAGTCATATAAACGCTAGCAACATAAAATATCACTCGCGCGCCGCCACCTCCGCTGCCAACGCAGCATCTCCTTCCTGGAGATGCTTTATATGACTACGGTAACTATTTCACATCAGGCGGGCCGTATGCTTGTCTGCCACCCGACGTAGTATAAAAAAAATTGTTTTATTGTTTCGAGTTCATTGTCATACCAATTCCTTGCGTGAAGTCCTGTTGACCTCACTCACTCGCAGGAACACAACAACTCTCAATGGAATTGTTATTTGGCTGCGGTATTCTGTGAGGTGGAGGTACATTCCCCAGTCGGGTAGCGTACAATTACGCTCCCGACCTCTCTTTTCGCCAGAGCTTCGTTTGTCAGTCAGCAGAGTGTACCACGTGCAGGTGAAGTTGGCTTAGGTTCAAAGATGTTGATGAATCACTTACACCCATACATAATTCAGCGACATATAATATAATACATATAATCTGCGCATTTGACTACACATAACAAATAAGACATGGGTCTCCTAAAACTGTATATTACTTTGTGTACGAACGAACACACTACATTCACACTCAAAATAAATGGCTTCAACAGAACATACTCTTTCTTTATTCCACAGTTTGTTATCTTGCTCTAGAATGTTAGGAATGTTTCTTGAGGTCGGAGCTGAAGTGAACATTCGGGCAATTTGTTTGTCTGCGTCGAGAAACTAAGATTCTGAAGCAACTGTTTAACATCTCATTTGCTCCCGGAACAGCGCGGCTGTGTATTTGTTTCTTTTAATATCTTAATTCTTATAATTTATCTCCGTGTGAGTGGATTATATATATTACTAGCCTGACCTGGCAAACGTTGTTTTGTCATATAAATTTAGATGGTGATGGTAGAAGGGTGAAAATTTGAAGTTGTATGTATTTTTTCAATGCTAAATCCTAATAAAATAAAATAAATATTTCTGGACACAGCGCCATCTAGTCCCAAATTAAGCGCAAAGCTTGTGTTATGGGTACTAGACAACTGATAAACGTACTTGTGTTATATAATACATAGAAAACACCCAGACCAATACAAACAGACATGTTCATGCACACAAATGTTTGTCTTGACCGGGAATCGAAACCGCGACCTCGGAGTCAAAGTGACCATTGCTAACCATTCGACCACCGAGCTCGTCAAAAATAAAAAAATAAAAATTGACAATAAAATATAAAAATGTATTTAGGGTGGGTCACCCTTATCAATTTATGATGGCCGATGTTGGCCGATTCTCAGATCTACCCGATATGCACACGAAATTTCATAAAAATCGGTACGGCCGTTTCGGAGGAATTTGGTAACAAACACTGCGACACGAGAATTTTATATATTAGACTAGCTTTCGCCCGCGGCTTCGCTCGCGTGAAATTCAGGGCAAACACGCATTCATCTATAGAAGTACTCGTGTAAAGCTTACGATAAAATAGTCCAATCTTCTTTCCACAAACAATTTTTGGGCCTCCCTTTCACCCTCACCACTTATAGGTAAAATTTTAAAAATCTTTTTAAATGATTTCGTATTCACTACATTATATTTAAAATCGATACTATTTTCGTAATTGACGTACCAGAAAACCATAGAATGTTGGTTCTATGGTTTTCCGGGCATCAATTGAAAAAAAGGGGTTGAAATGTCATAATAGCAATATGGGTGTTGACCCATATTGATATTATGACATTTCAACCCCTTCGCACCCACACAGGGGTTATTTCATGTCACGTCGGCTACATTTGATTATAAAATAGTTGTTTTTTCGTCATCACCGACCCGATATAATAAATCATAAAAACGATACCCATAACGATTTTCAGACTTTTTGACCACATTTTAGACATTTCACCCCATCGCACCCCAATAGGAGATGATGGTAACGCTAGCCACATTGAATTTTAAAATCGTTGTTATTTACCAGCGACCCCTATAAACCATAAAAACAATACCCATGAAGTTTTTCAGGCTTTTGGGACCCATTTTACTCTTTTAAGAGTTGAATTTTGAAAAATCCTGAAACACGTTGTGACGGCAGACTATCAGCGTGAAATATTATATTGAAGGTTCAGACATGTGGCGATCTAATGTCCTGCTTGCAAGCAATAATTTGAATTTATGTGTTTGAGAATTGATGTGTTGAGACAAAAGACCCCAGCTCTTTTGTCAAACGGCCGAAGCCAGCTATCGTACAAAAAAGGGGATATTTATGGAGTTGGTTTCAAATATCTATGCTTTGAATGGCGGAGTTCGGGAAAGATTGTCGCGTTAAAATAACATGTCGAACATTTAAAACAATAGTTTCTTGGGACAAAGGCAAGGAGGCAGGCGACCCCTTTGGGTTTTTTGTGAAGATGTTGTGTCGTGTAGACGCATACATCGTTTGGGGTCGCACGCCAAGATTCGTAGTTATAATTCGTAGAGATAATTTTTAGTTGGTTTTGTTAGCCGGACGCGTTCACATCTCCAGATACTGAGATGACCGAGGCAAAGCTGCCCGAGTAGCTTAGCATATAGTGTGTTCCAGTGGAAAGCAGTTCGAGAGATTCATCGGCCACCCTGCGAGTGCACATGAGGCACCCTACCAGCCAGCGTCGAGATTGCAGCTAAGATTTTGATTGCTAGCTTGTAAATTAATCAAAGTCTCCAAAACGCTTTGTTTGGGAGTGTAAAAAGATTCATTTAGTTGGGCTTAACCCCCGGTGGTTTGCGTGTAAATCAGAGTGCGTTTTAATCGGATTAAATCGTATTTTGATTGAGGGAGTTGAGTTGTGTGAATCGAACGGACTCCAGAGTCAAACTCCGTAAGTTATTGACTTTGGATTCCCAGATCTGGAGTGGGCACACTACCGGAAATAGATAATATTTTCCGTAAATACGCTTTGCTTATTATTTTCTGTCTTCACTGTATATTGATTTGTGTGTATTAAACTGTGTAACTTTTCAGCGGCGTGACTAATAATCTGTGTATGTAATTAACTTAACTGTGTGTCTTATCTTCCAGACATTATTGTATATTAATATTGTGTACTAATCGTGTATCATTTCAGCCGCGTGATCATATTCGGTTTATTTGACATATGTGTATATTTCAGCAAATGTGATCATAATTGTGTGTATTTAACCGTGTACTTTTCCAGCAGAATTAAGTCATTTTAAATAGGAGTTAGGGCGAAAAATCTAGATCACTGAAAGGGGAAAATCCTAACTTCACATTGGGGCTACTAACGGTCTCTACAGGGGGGTTACCGTTACATCTGGTACCGTGGAAACCAGGATCCAGGCTCGTTGCATATAATTGCAACAACTGGAGTACATTTGGGTAGTGCGGAAATAAAATTAATTACATGTTTAGTTATTAAATTCACTGTATTATTATTAAACGGGGAATATAAAAAAAAAACAAAGGAAACACAACGTAGGAAATTATAGACAAACGTAGGAAATTGTTTTATAGACGATCTAATTACTCTATTATTGAGTTATATAGGTATAATAAAATACAAATAACCGTATATAACTTAATATTGCTTGCATTACAGGAAGTGGTAATCAGTCACATAGATGGACATGGTCAATACGATAATTCAAGCTGGATGACTAGCAATAATTTTGTCGTTTGGGGGGAGTTAGAATAATAAATAATTTGGTACATAAAGAGTGACAGGAAGTAGGCATTGAAATATTGTATAAGAACTTCTAATAAGGTAAAGACAGGGTTAATTATAAGTTAGTGATTTAGGAGTGAAGTTAATGTAACTGTATGGGCACGCTCCGAGTAGGTTCAATTTTATTTAAAGTATAGACTTGGCCATATGGCATGTATAATTATTAAAGTTTAAATAGTAGCTTTAAGCTAGTGAAATTAATAGTAAGAACGCTGACTGTATTCAAAATATCTATAATCGGGTTGGAGTTATACAGATTGATATATATGAGTCCTTACCATTAATTAAGATTGCCAACGAGCACAATCAGTCTTGACACTTGTGTGCGTCCGTCTTGAATAAAAGTAAATATTTAATTTCTGTTGGGTAAAAATAGCCCATAATATCGTAGCGAGGTGGTTGCTGATTAAATCAGTTCGGGTTGATGAGAGAGTGGAAAAAAAAAAAAGGAAATAATAAATACTCGGATATAAATACACAAAGCGCTTAAACAAAGAAAAAAAAAACAAAAAAAAATATATATATACGTATATATATTTAAAAATATGTATATCTATATATAAATAAGAGGCCCAAAACAAAATACAAAAAATAAAAAAAATAAAAATAAAAAAAAATATATCCGAAGTAAAATCATTTTGCGCTGGGACGCCAGTTGCATTGATAATATTATTTACACCTCTCAATGGCTAATTCGGTATGCACCTTGCGGTCACCTTCCGCGTAGGATCGATTGGCGATGCGCTTGATTAGAGTCGTAACCACGGGGACTAACCGCGCCCTTGCTGGGATTCTAACACGTATTCATAATTAATCCGAATTGAATTAGATCCGTACACATACGTGTCGATTTGATCAAAAGATTATTGTTATAAAAGGAGGCGATAAGTGTCATTACTAGATTATTGAATAGATTCATTAAGTAAACACGAAATAACTGGACGCATAGTAAATTGATATTTGAATACATCATTTTATTCGGATAACAATGGCCGATCGCAATACAACGCGACGCGGTAGAAAACGGCCACAGGTAGCCATGAGACAGACACGTGTCGGTTCGCGTCGTAAAACTTTAGAAAGTCCGACGGACAATGAAAATTTATCTGAGACGATAGCGCGTGTTATAAGTGATAAAATGGACACAATAATAAAACGATTAGAAGTTTTAGAACGACGGGAAATGCGAATTATTGACATACCTACGCCAAGCACTTCCGATAATTTAAGTTTAGGGACTAACACGAATATGAATGTCGATCTAGCGTCACAAAGTGTAAGGTCCAGCACCCAAGCACAGAATGTTTACGTGATGCGATCAGCAATGGATAGACCGTGCTTTAAGGGGAGTGACGATGAAAATCCGATGAAATTTCTTAGGAAAGTTAGGAAATACATTAGTGCGATAGGTTCAGAACACAGAGCAGTAGATATAGCGTTTGAATGCTTGACTGGTCCAGCAATAACGCGAATGAGCTTGTACAACGGTTGGGAAAATCTTGCGGCATTTGAAAGGGATTTTCTTAAAGAATATTGGGGCGAAATTCAACAGAGTAAGGTCCGCTATGGTTTAGTGTATTCAAAGTGGAATGAGAATAGCGGAATATCAATGGCGGACTATTTTGCCGAACATCTAGAACTATCACGTATGCTGTCAACTCCGTTGACGGAAAGCGATGTAGTAGACGGAGTTATGAGGCATTTTCCGGGTGACGTGTTGCGACAGTGGTCGTTCACTGATCGGGGAAATAGAACCGTGTTAGCCGCGTTAGATTTTTTACGAAATATCGAATTGACGACTGGTGAAATTTTGCCGAGACAGATGGTAACACGTGGCAACTTTAATAATAGGCGTGCGTATACATGGCGGAGGGGTAGTACTAGCAGACATGAGCCACCTATTACGGCAGTGATACAACGAACAACTCCAAGAGGTAGTGCACGGAGTCGCGGAATCAGACGACGTGTTACGCGAGCGTCTTATCGCGGGGTCTATAATAGGACTATGACGTCTTTGCCTGCTATTAAATGGCAAAGAGCTACATCGACTAGCGTATCAAATACTGAAGCGGGTAACGATAATAATCACACGGGAAACGGTGTCACGTCGGATTCTTAGGCCTCGATAATTCGACTAAAATGCTTAACAAAGAGGTTCATTCGGGTAGCGGTATTAGGAACGCATATAACTATATGTTAAAGACAGGTTGGCAGCCAGGTAAAGGGTTAGGACGTGAAGAGAGCGGCATTACACGACCTATTAATGACGACCATAAGGAGAATGAATGGGAATTAGCGAATCAAGTCAGTATAATACTGAACAGTAGAAGTCGTGATGTGGTTTTATGCACTGAACGAGGTAAGCCATGTCTTTGGTGCGATTCGCGACAAAAACGTATGTTAGGTACTATATTTAGCGACGATGATTTTTACGAGGATCAGTCGGAGAAGTTGTTAGGTTTGCCATGCTTGCCGGAGATTAATGTGAAAGTTTATGGGCGCGAATGTAAGGGATTAATTGATACGGGAAGTCAAGTAACATGCATTTCACACGAGTTGTATGATGGCATCAGGTTAGCTGTAGGCGAGTTAGCGGAAATACCCATACCTGCGTTACAAATACAAGGCGCATTCGGTTCGAAGAGTGAGAAAGTGACTAAGCTAATTTTGATAGTTATAGAGTTAGGCGAGCTTGAAGTTGAGACACCGGTACTAGTATTAAAGAGGTTACCTCGATCGTTAATATTAGGTTTTGATTGGTTGCAACGTATGAAGGCGAGTATAACATGTGGGCCAAACAAAAGCCTTACCGTAGAACATTTAGGAATTCATTCAAAAATAAAGTTGGGCGCAGTTTCTGTAAACAATAGCGCGTGCCAAACAATTACTTATTTGTTGAACGGAATTATGGCAGGCCATAAAGTTGGGACAGCCGCGGCGTGTGCCACAGAACAAGAGATTGAATTTTATGTAGACTCAATGGCGTTGAATACTGAACAAAAAACGTTGTTATTGTCAGTATTACAATGTAATAGGGAAGTATTTTCAATTCACCCGGGGCGTACGACAAAGTACACACATACAATTCAAATGAAAGACCCCACACCATTTTTAAAAAGGAGTTATCCAGTCGCATATGCACATCGCGAAAAGGTAAAGCAGCGAATAGATGAATTGGAAGACTTAGGTATAATTAAGCGTGAAAGTACGCCATATAGTAGTCCGCTTACATATACATTAAAACGAGATGGGAGCGTTAGAATTTTATTAGACGCGCGCGAATTAAATTCACGTATGGTCGGTGATATCGAAACGCCACCATTAACATCGGAGATATTACAATCGTTCCACGGGGTTAAATATATAAGTATACTTGATTTGAATAATGCATACTATCAAATAAATCTTAGTAAAGATTCTACTAAATTTACGGGTTTTACTTTCATGGGAAAATCATATACTTATGCGGTTTTACCACAGGGTTTAAAGACGTCAGTAGCGAGTTTTACGCGAGCAATGGATATCATACTAGGGCCCGAAATAAGGTCATTTTGTCTTAATTACTTAGATGACTTATGCGTATTTACAACCGGGACTTTGGAAGATCACATTGGTCACATAGATGCAGTACTAAAGCGATTAAAGGAGGCTAACTTGACGTGTAGTCTTGTTAAATGTAGATTTTTGCAAAAGGAGGTTAAGTTGTTAGGTCACATAGTTACAATCGATGGTATAAAAATGGATCCGGATAAAACGGAAGCTATAAGGGAATATCCAACACCTAAGTCGGTTAAGCAAGTTAGGGCATTCTTAGGATTGATAAATTACTTTAGGAAATTTGTGCATAAATACGGAGAATTAACGCGACCATTATGTAATCTGTTGAAACAAAACATTGCATGGAGATGGGATACAAAATTAGATGAATGCTTTCAACAAATTAAATCACGATTCATTGATACAGTAATGTTAGCGCACCCCAATATAAATAAACCGTATTATTTGCAAACGGACAGTAGCGCCATCGGCGTGGCAGGTTATGTGTATCAATTATCGGATCAGGCCGAGCCACTAATTATAGGGTTCTGTAGTAAAGCATTAACTGAAGCTGAAATGAAATGGACTGTATCTGAACAGGAGTTTTGGGCAATTATTTACTGTCTTAAGAAATTCGAGACATACTTACGCGGAGCGAAACTAATAATTCGAACTGATCATAAAAGTCTAAGCTTTCTATACTCATGGAAACTATTAAGTGCGCGAATGATGAGGTGGGCACATTACATAGGTCAATTTGATTACGTCATCGAATATGTCAAAGGACAAACGAATGTAGTAGCAGATGTATTATCGCGAAATTTACCTGGCGGAAGCGATAACCAATCTACGCGAACTGTATGCCCTCAGTTACAGATGTTTAAAGCCAGTAATCAAATTCAAATAATAGAACAACTCAAGTCTATTAAAGTTTTACAACGCTCGGATGAAAGGTTGAATACCACAATAAAATATCTGATCGAAAACGATAAAGTAACAGTAGAAAAGAGCAAATTTCGGAACTATAAATTGATTAACGATATATTGTATTACGAGTCGCCGAAAACAAAGAAATCTTTAATGGTCATACCTGATAGTTTGAGAGACGGGTTAATCAAGAATGTTCATGAAGAATTAGGTCATTACGGTCGGTCGAAGGTATGTTATGCGATGAAACCTCGATATTATTTTCCACATATGTCACGAGAAATAAACAGAGTAATAAAATGTTGTGACTTGTGTCAGAAAGCTAAACACGATCTAGCGACTTATGTAGGACCGAGTAAAGCGGTAATTGCACAGGTCATAGGCGAGTTAGTGTTCGCAGACTTGTATGGTCCACTTCCGGCGGGAAAATACGGTATGAAATATATATTAGTTATGCAAGATGCGTTTAGTAAACTCATAAAGTTGTATCCACTTAGGAAGGCGACCGGTGGAGGTGTTCTTAAGGGTATAAAGTGCTTTCATCAGGAAATCACTATAAGCAAGGTTGTCACAGATTCGGGAACACAATTTACGTCAAACAAATGGGAACGTGGTTTAGATGAATTAGGAATTAAATATTCACATACATCAATACGTAATCCGCGTCCAAATTCAACAGAACGCGTGAACAGAGAGCTAGGAAGACTATTTAAGAGTTATTGTCATAAATCTCACCGAAGTTGGGTGGATATCGTCCCGCGAATAGAGAAATGTTACAATAATCTTGTTCATAGTAGTACAGGCTTCACGCCAATGGAACTTGTCAATGGTCAGTCAATTGTGTTATCTACAGATAAATGGATAATTGGTAGATCGACTGATGGTCGAAACACAGGTCAGATCGACGAGCTTCAGAAACAAGCTCGGATAAATATTGGAAAATCCGCGACATTACGAGAACAATCGTATAATCGTTGCCACAAAATTATACAATTTCACATAGGTGATTGGGTCAAATTGAGGTCATTATCGAAATCAGATGCGGAAAAGAAGTTGACTAAGAAATTCGCTCTAATTTACGAAGGGCCATATAAAATTGGTGCAGTTCCTTATCATAATGTATATACTTTAGTAAGGCCAGATACGGGTTCGATTAAGGGGAATTATAATGCCATTCATCTAACAAGATACTATTATGGCAAGCAGAATAGAATAGGATAGTTCATGTAGATTATACCTAGAAAGTGTAGATTGTACGTAGTAAGGTTGTAATTGTAGGTTAGTACTTAGGAGTTAAGGAAAAAAAAAAAATACCATAAAGAGTAGTAATAAGTAACAAGGCGGTGTAAATATTTCATTTTGTTCGGGAGATAGTTAGGTAGTTCTGAATAGTGAAATTGCGTCATGCGACCAATCACATAGACACATTTTCAGAGGGGAGGATGTGACGGCAGACTATCAGCGTGAAATATTATATTGAAGGTTCAGACATGTGGCGATCTAATGTCCTGCTTGCAAGCAATAATTTGAATTTATGTGTTTGAGAATTGATGTGTTGAGACAAAAGACCCCAGCTCTTTTGTCAAACGGCCGAAGCCAGCTATCGTACAAAAAAGGGGATATTTATGGAGTTGGTTTCAAATATCTATGCTTTGAATGGCGGAGTTCGGGAAAGATTGTCGCGTTAAAATAACATGTCGAACATTTAAAACAATAGTTTCTTGGGACAAAGGCAAGGAGGCAGGCGACCCCTTTGGGTTTTTTGTGAAGATGTTGTGTCGTGTAGACGCATACATCGTTTGGGGTCGCACGCCAAGATTCGTAGTTATAATTCGTAGAGATAATTTTTAGTTGGTTTTGTTAGCCGGACGCGTTCACATCTCCAGATACTGAGATGACCGAGGCAAAGCTGCCCGAGTAGCTTAGCATATAGTGTGTTCCAGTGGAAAGCAGTTCGAGAGATTCATCGGCCACCCTGCGAGTGCACATGAGGCACCCTACCAGCCAGCGTCGAGATTGCAGCTAAGATTTTGATTGCTAGCTTGTAAATTAATCAAAGTCTCCAAAACGCTTTGTTTGGGAGTGTAAAAAGATTCATTTAGTTGGGCTTAACCCCCGGTGGTTTGCGTGTAAATCAGAGTGCGTTTTAATCGGATTAAATCGTATTTTGATTGAGGGAGTTGAGTTGTGTGAATCGAACGGACTCCAGAGTCAAACTCCGTAAGTTATTGACTTTGGATTCCCAGATCTGGAGTGGGCACACTACCGGAAATAGATAATATTTTCCGTAAATACGCTTTGCTTATTATTTTCTGTCTTCACTGTATATTGATTTGTGTGTATTAAACTGTGTAACTTTTCAGCGGCGTGACTAATAATCTGTGTATGTAATTAACTTAACTGTGTGTCTTATCTTCCAGACATTATTGTATATTAATATTGTGTACTAATCGTGTATCATTTCAGCCGCGTGATCATATTCGGTTTATTTGACATATGTGTATATTTCAGCAAATGTGATCATAATTGTGTGTATTTAACCGTGTACTTTTCCAGCAGAATTAAGTCATTTTAAATAGGAGTTAGGGCGAAAAATCTAGATCACTGAAAGGGGAAAATCCTAACTTCACATTGGGGCTACTAACGGTCTCTACAGGGGGGTTACCGTTACAACGTGTTTAGTCAATTATCTATAGAAGTACTTGTGTAAAATTTAGGATAAAATAGCCCAACTAAACTCGTTTCCCCATACAAACTTTGAACCTCCGTTTCACCCTCTTAGGGGTAAAATTTGAAAAATCCTTTTAAGCTATTTCTTGTCCACTATGTTATATTTTCAAATCGATGCCATTTTCGTAATTGACGTCCCAGAAAACCATAGAATCAACACCCATATTGATATTATGACATTTCAACCCCATTGAACCCCCACAGGGGGGATTTTATGTCACGTGGGCTACGTTTGATTAGAAAATAGTTGTTATTTTCGTAATGAGAGACCCGATAAACCATAAAATTTTTCAGACTTTTTCACCCCATTTTAGACATTTCCACCCCATCGCACCCCCACAAGGGCGACTTGTTTGTTACGTCGGCTATGTTTTATTAGAAAATAATTGTTATTTTCGTAATCAGCGACCCGATAAACTATAAAAACAACACACATGACGATTTTCAGAATTTTTCACCCCATTTCACCCCTTTAGGGGTTGAATATTAAAAAATCCTGAAACACGTGTTTACTCATTTATCTACAGAAGTACTCGTGTAAAGTTTCGGATAAAATAGTCCAACTAATCTCGTTTCCCTATACAAACATTGGACCCCCGTTTCACCCCCTTAGGGGATGAATTTTGAAAAATCCCTTCTTAGTGTACCCCTAGACGTCATAACGAACCTACGTGCCAAATTTGGAATGTCTAGACCCAGCGGTTTGGGCTGTGCGTTGATATATCAGTCAGTCAGTCAGTCAGTCAGGACTTTGAATTTTATATTTATAGATTACTAACCTGGAACCATGCAAACTATAGCCAGCGGGCGCGTGCCGGCTGGCAACAGTTTGCATGAACTAACTGGTAGCGGAAGAGCGCAATCTATATATATAAAAGAGAAAATCACTCACTCACTCATCACGAAATCTTAGAAACTACAAGTGCTAGGGATCTAAAATTTTGCAAAGGGGTTCCTTTTAGAACGTAGGCGCTCACTAAGACGGAAATTTGGAAAATTCAACCCCTAAGGGGGCGAAACGGGGGTCCAAAGTTTGTATGGGGAAACAAGATTAGTTGGACTATTTTATCTGAAACTTTACACGAGCACTTCTGTAGATAAATGAGTAAACACGTGTTTTAGGATTTTTTTTAATTCAACCCCTAAAGGGGTGAAATGAGGTGAAAAGGTCTGAAAATCGTCATGGGTATTCTTTTTATGATTTATTGAGTCGCTGATTTCGAAAACAACAGCTATTTTTTAATCTACCATAACCAACGTGACACAAGAGTACTCCTGTGGGGGTGCGATGGGATTGAAATGTCATAATATGAATATGGGTGTTGTATGTATGGTTTTCTGAGACGTCAATTACGAAAATGGCATCGATTTGAAAACATGGACACGAAATTTCCATCTCAAAAAATGCTCATGCATTTTTTGTTGAGGTATAAAAATCCAAGATTTAGAACACCTAATGCAGAACCATAATGGTTCAGCCAAACTATAAGAAATATAAAAATGACGCCTTAGCAAAAGTTGTTCAGCCTGATGAGCATTTTTTGTTGAGGTATAAAAATCCAAGATTTAGAACACCTGATGCAGAACCATAATGGTTCAGCTAAACTATAAGAAATATAAAAATGACGCCTTAGCAGAAGTTGTTCAGCCTGATGAGCATTTTTTGTTGAGGTATAAAAATCCAAGATTTGGAACACCTGATGCAGAAAAAAGCTAAATTTATTTGCATAAACAACATGGTGAACAAAAAATTATAGTTTAAATTATTAATAAAAAACACGCTATAATGGCTCCTTCTGACACAGACACACTTAAAAGAAGGAGCCCACCCTCCACATTCTTAAACGTAAATTGTGAAAGAAAATAAGCATTTTTTCATTTTCATTCTTCAAATAAAACTAAAAAAGCTACTTAAAGTAACAATAAATAGTTTAACAAAATATTGATCGTATTGTAAAAAAATAACCGCGCGGTGCTACTTTTATTCTTACCTGCTACAAGTTAGACGCAATCGTTTTATTTATTTACAAAGGTAACGTGGTATATTTAGTCAGTTTATTATAGACGTGTACGCTAAAATTGAAATGGAACGATTGGTATATATTCGCACAAACCAGAAGTATGCGTGTATTTGCGGGACGCTATGTAGCAAGATTTTGTTATGCAAAGTCTTTTAAAAAACGAGGGGAAACTGTTTTTCTTAAATGCATCAGGAGGGACTGGAAAAACATACCTGAAGAGAGCAAACCTCGCTGAAATCAGGCGCCAATATAATATCTCACAGCAGCATCGCCAGGTATTGCAGCCATATTACTTCTAGGCGGAAGGACGCAAATACAATGTTCAATATTCTACTCGATTTATACCAGAAACACCGATAATGCGAAATGGCCAACAGTAAGGCAGTAGAAGCTGTAGATAGAACTTTAAGTGCCCAAAAGTTTTCAAAAATATTTTTAAAATTTGGGGAAGATCTCCTTCCTAATGTAAAGTCAATGTTTAGCAGCGAAATATGTATAATTGAAGCTGAGATTCTCACAGGGAGTGCTGCGGATGAAACTGTATTTATTCCGCGTATACCACTCTTCCTTCTTACGGCCGTGTGGTTTCCGGCAGACTAGAATAGAATCACTCCGTCTCTTCCCGTGGATGTCGTACAAGGCCTGATCGATGTTTTATAATGTATTTCCCTTAGTCGCCTAAGGGAAATACATTATAATGACTAAAATGACCTGATGAGGATGATACCACTCTTATCCAACAATTTTCCATTTTAATTTTAAGCTCTCTGTGACCACTTGCTTTGCTATGACAATAAACTAAAATATGAGATTGTTTTTCGCATGGCTAACTTTACGTGGCTTTATCGAGGGTTAGTAACGCTGGTCTTTTTATATTAGCTCCTGAAGGAAAGGCTTCATTTATTTTATATATTTTTTTTAAACAATGGTTACTATCTTAAATAAAAATAGTAATTTAACGTATAATACTGCCACAAATATTTTCTTATGTATCTACATTAGTTCATATTTGTATTAATACGCCGGAATTATAAAGTCCACGCGAACCAAGTTGCGGGCATCAGTTAGTATAGAATATAACAAATTGCCTGAAAATACCTGCCGGCACAACGTTGCCTATACGAGTATATATGACATAACTAATTTATGCAAAAAGATATATATAAATTTGAATTATTGAATAAAATTTCAACAAAAAGGTTGACTTTAAACGACTTTTAACCATTATTAATTGTTTTTCGATTACCCGTTATTGGATACTTTCGCAATATTTTCCAGTTATCATTCAATTAAAAAAACGAGCCATCCCTAATTCTCAGTGATTTGTGAGGAGTACTTTTTAGCCGACTAACCTAATTAGATTACTTGGCTGTACCCCGATCGCGGGTATACAACCCCGCCCTGTTTTACAACTTTAGTTAAATTTAATTTAATTAGTATTCAAATAAGAAACTTAATTACATTATAAGTACTAATAAAAGAATTAGAAAATACTCTATGTTTTATACGTCGGTGGATGTCAAACTAACGTAAAACCCGCCTGATATAAAGCGGTGAATGTAGCCATATGGACGCTCGCAATACAAGGAATATTTATCGTGCACTTGCACCTACTCTGCTAATGCAGCATCTCTTCATATTTATGATAAAACTAGCTGTGCCCGCGACTTCGTCCGCGTGGAATAGTGTCTTTGGGCAGCATTTTTAAATATTTCGGCTAATTATTTTACAAATAAGACACATACGTATTAATACTTATATGAGTTGCAGTGTGCCATCTAGTGCTTATATAGCTCTTTTGTGGAACATTGTACATTCATCCCAACCAACAGCTTACACTGCTGCAACTTTCTTCCGCGCTCACTGTTTTTGCTAATGTTACATACCGGCATGTCCTCATCAGCTAAGTTCAATGGTAGTTTTAGAACCGAGTGCGCTATACCCCTATAACTATTTTGCTTTTAACCGTAAACACAGAAAACAAAACTTCTTATTATGAAAATAACTTATTTAAGTATTTTATTTAATTGTATAAAAACCTATTTAAAAAAATATTATAAACCCAAATGAATTAAATTTAACTAATTTTATTGACCCAAATAAACAAAATCTCTATACTAAGTATAACTTTTTACACTTGTACTTAAGAACTTGTTTTTATGAACCATTTGTAACCGATTCCTAGAAATCCCTTTCGGATATTGCGACTTCTGACTGAGTCGGCATGCAAAGGCATAAAGACTCATTCATAAAACTATTAAGCTTTCTTATCTTTTGTTTACATTCACAGATGGTCAAATGCTTTGTTTGTACAATGCCAGTTTCTCATTTTGTAATGACTGCGTAAATGTTATCTACATCAGGATAGCACTAATATTTTGTCTCTTGTCGCAAACTTATAAAACATTCAATTATACTTTACATATTTCCATACAAACTTTCATCCCCTATTCCCTATTGTTATTTTACCCCCGTGTGGGTAAAACTTTTACAAACTTTGAATGTCATATTTATTTATATCGAATCAACAGCCTAAAAAATAAGTTTCAAGCTTCTAGCTCTAAAAATAACGATACTTCCATACAACCTTTCACCCCCCCTTTTAACCCCTTACAACCCTTTTTTTGCATTAAAAAGTAGCCTATGTCCTTCCTCAGGCTCTAAGCTACGAGGGGCGTTCAATGTATTCTCGGTATAGGCATGAAATAATAAGCAGAAAAATATAAATAAAATTTATTTTTCAATATAGTTCCCCATAACCTCAAGACACTTATTTGTTCGGGAGTGTAACTTTTCGATTCCCTCTAAAAAATATTTTTCTTCCTTGTCTGAAAAATGCTCATTAATTGCCGCCTTCAACTCTTCATCGTCGGAAAAATGCTTACCTCGAAGAACTTTCTTAAGGTTTGGGAACAAAAAGTAATCACTGGGGGCCAGGTCCGGGCTGTAGGGTGGATGATTGATTTCTTCAAATCCACAATCCCTCACAGCAGCCTTGGTAACGCGCCCTGTGTGAACCGGCGCGTTGTCGTGAAGAAGCAACACACCTTCGGACAATTTTCCACGTCTTTTTTCTTTTATTGCCTCCTTTAAATTACGTAGGGTGTTTGCGTAAGATGCGGCAGTAATACTTTGACCCTTTTTTGTGTATTCGATCAGTAAGATTCCCTTAGAATCCCAAAACATGGTGGCCATGAGTTTTCCGGCGGATGGGGTGACTTTAAACTTCTTCGGTGGGTCTGTTCCTTTTTTATGCCACTGCATGGACTCCTGCTTACTCTCAGGATCATAGTGATGAACCCACGTTTCATCACCGGTAACTATGCGGTCAAAAATACTACGCGGATTTTCACCACAGAGCTCCAAAAACTCCTTACAGCACTCAACTCGCACTTGTTTCTGAGGTGCCGTGAGCATTCGCGGCACCCATCTTGCACTGACTTTTGACAGATTCAGATGCTCATGAAGGATAGTGTGAATGGTACCCACGGATAGCTTAGTCCTTTCTGCTAATGTTTTTACTCTTATATGAGCATCTTCGAGTACAAGTTCCTCAACAATTTTGACATTTTCTCCAGTAGTGGCAGTAACCGGCCCACCGGCACGGGGGTCGTCTTCAATACTCTCTCTACCCCGTTTGAATTCACTAGACCACTTCTGAATAGTGGATAATGAAGGAGCAGAACCTTGATATACAGCCACCATTTTTCGTGAATAACTTTTTGAGTCTTTCCTTGTTTTGTAAGGAATTTAATCACAGCGCGATGCTCCATTTTTTTCAACATAGTGGAATCTGACATCGTAGTTGACTTTTTGTAATGATATCTTAAATACTAATGATGACAAATAAATTAAATTTCATATTTATAGCCCCAAAGAGTGTATTTATGTAATGAGATAATTTAATTACTCTCAACATTAGTATATCACCCCGATACCGAGAATACATTGAACGCCCCTCGTATCTGTGTACCAAATTTCATTTAAATCGGTTCAGTAGTTTTGCCGTGAAAGCAGGACAGACAGACAGACAGACAGACAGACAGAGTTACTTTCGCATTTATAATATTAGTAAGGATAAGGAAGTAAGGAAGTAAGGATTAGTAAGGAAGTAAGGAAGTAAGGAAGTAAGGACTAGTAAGGATATTGAAGTTCATTTTAGGTGTTTCATGGCGTTGTTGCGTGTGTCAGTCTATCACGCAAGTTAAGCAACGTCGACCGTAGCCTGTCCATGGATGGCATTATTTATCTCGAGCTCCTCCGTACTTCGGACGGTAGGTTAAGCCGTGGGTTTTCAGATAAATAACTATCGTTAAGCCAAGTCAGTGCCGCACACGGTGCGGCTTGTAAACACTGGCATCCATATCCATGATTAGGTTCTCACAAATAAACCTATACGTATATAATATATAACTATAGTATATAATTCGTAAAATAAAACTCAGTATCAACCGATAATCATCCCACTGTTGGGATACGGAACTTCCCTTAATCGAAGGGGTTTAGAGCATACTCCACACTCCACACACTTCACACATTCCCATCACTGTGTCTTCAGGATTAACAGCGGCGACCGCCAAAAAAGGCAATGAACAATGAAGTCCATTGCAGTCCCGGGGGTAAAACTACGGCTGCCTTGGAACTCACAACGAATTTAATCAGAAGAAATTAGTAAGAGTAGGAAGCTTTTGGAATTTGACTTCCCCTCTTAGCAATATGAAGGACAGGAATATAGCAAATAAGGCATTAAAAGCCTAAAGAGATGGCTAGTCAAGTGAAGCTCAACTGCCGTGCACCACGGATTTTAAGTATCTAACACTATTGGGGACCTAAAACATTGAGTTGTTACCTAACACATCGATTCCAATAATATGAATTGCAAAATCGTTGGAACGCTTGGTAATTCTCCCTTGTAGCTACCAAATCAGAATAGTGTACTACCCGGGATGCGACATGCAATGAATTCAACATGTCAACCCGCTCCCACCGCCAAAGATCACACACCCAGAGAACATGGTGTGCTGTTTGATCGGATTCATAATTTACAGTAGAACATTCGCATAAGGGCGATAGTACTAATTTAAACGAAAAGAGTTTAGCCTTAAAATTGCCATGCCCAGTTAAAAATTGCGCAGCGGGGCGATCGACTTCTAACCACATAATATGCACAATCAGAACTAAGTAAACCAATGCCGCCTCGCAACAGTATTTCAATTTAACGACATCATAAAAATAATGAAGTCCTGACCTTTATCACGGAGGTTTCCTTTCAGAAATAGGTGGGTAAATATTCTGAGTATGGACGATTAAAGAATGTGACCCGTATAAGTGTTCCGTAGAGCGCTAAGTTATTTCTTCGGGTCCTTTCCGCATTTTCTTATATTTCCGTCGCCGCAGAAAATTTATTTGGGCCCGGGAAGTGTGAGTAATACCAGAACGGACCGAATGCCGAATGTGCGACACGCGGCACCTAATATATCACGGAAGCAAAACTTTAATCTTACCCTTCAGGAGTGCATGCCGCGGCTATGTCGACATGCGCCGACAACAACCAAACAGCAGGGAAATTAAATGCCACAAAAATGTATTTATTTATCTAAACCTTATAATCATTTTTTTAATAACGGCATCGACCCAGAATCGTCCCGCTGTTGAGATATTGGTCTCCCCTCAATGGAATGTGTAGACCATACTCCACCACGCTGCTCAACTGCGGGTTGGCAGAGGCCAGTGTTATCAAGCCGCCCAAAGGCCAATGACTTGGCTTAACGACTGTTATCTGGTGACAACAGCCGGGACCGACGGCTTAACGTGCCCTCCGAAGGACGGACGAGCTAGAGATAAATAAACTCATCGATAAACAGGCTACGGTCGACGTTGCTTACTAGCGTGATCAATTTTATTAGACTGACACGCGCAACGACACTATCGAACTCTTCATTGCTCATTTTTTAATGTGTCCATATAATATTTTTAATAGCACTCCTTCATACCGCCATTCTTGCATAATAGCCATATTCACATGATATAGCATGCATAGATCCAACACGAGTACAGGTATTTCATTCGGTTACATATTTTAATAACTAAACCCATTATAACTATTTTCGATATAACTACGGTCAAAAGACCTATATTTAAAATATGTAAAGGTCGTTTCACATATTTTTGTTATAACTAATGAACGAAATTCATAAAGGAGAATTCACCTACGGTTTATTCAACTACAATTAATTGACCTAAAGTTGATTGAAGTAGCGGATGATTCACCTACTGATGATTTATTCATAAATTTTCATTTTCGTAACTCAATAACTATGCTGTGCGCTAAGTAACTAAGTTTTTATTAATAAAACCAAAGGGGGGGCTCGTGGGGAGAAGCCCCCCGCCATATAAGAAAAATATTGCCAACGCCGACTTCACATAGACTTGTCGGATCGATACTAGAGTGTTTTTATAAGCCCGGAGGCGCTGAGGGAGTGCAGCCCCCGCCTGCCGTATCGAAGGACAGGCACCATGCGAGCCGTAGCGGCGGAGCATCTCCGCATCTCCGGCTCAGCCGGAGATGCGAAGGCGAGCTTGAGTGCCTTCCCTTCGTTACGCAAAGGCGAAGGGGCTGCACTTCCCTCAGCGCCGGAGACGTCGCAGAGCTTGCTTATTAGGTAAGTACCTACATGAAACCAAGCAATGAATGAATGAATATTTTTATTGAATTAAGTAACAAAGACTCATGTTGTAAGTAATGCTTATAAACTATGTTAGTAAAGATATTAAGTTTATGAATTAATTTTAAAGGCCGCTTGTTGTATATATACAAGTCTGTAATAATTTATTGATTCACTGTACTTTTTAAGCATATTCTATCTAAGTATTTCGTTCAACGTAAGCCATTCATCATCATTCAAACTTGAAGCGAAAATTGCCTAACACGACTTGCTCTACATTATTACAATCGCAATAAATCAGTAGACTGCTATGGCAACATATCTTTTCATGCCTCGCCATACCGGCATATTAGCCCTATTTACATTATAGCATGCATAGGTCCAACACGGGTACAGGTATTTCATTTATTCATGAACTTATTCCTAACACGCAATGCGTAACGTCGAAATGTTCGCCATTTGCATATGTATGTGATACAGAAATCTTAACGATAACTCGTTTATCGGGACTTGCGATCTTATTTTTATATGTATGTCTTGGTGCGTGACTAAACCTCGACTCGCTACGAAAATTATGTGAAAACGTCAAACGTAAAAACTGTATTTTTTACTACTTGCTTTATTAGTGCGGACATTGTAGTGTTCTACTCGACTTCTGCTGCGACAAAAAGATATTAAAAATGTAACTGATATGCAAATAGTTTGTCATGTTTATATTTACTACTCTATCTATGTAAAAATATTTACTCTGGCGATAAATAAGATTTATTTTAACAATATATTGCAGGAATAAAAACTTTCATTTATATAATTAATGGGATAGTAAGATTTTGTTAAATAAAGTCATTGCCCATTGCTAGTATGCAAAAGTAACAAATATGAGTACTGCTTAGGAAATAAAATAATACTTTTCTTGGAATACTAAGTTTTGAATTGTAACGTAAGTACATAAATTGTGAGTTATGAATAATATCCGTTTTTAGATATTTTTAGTTCACATTTTTTCTAGCGTTGAAAAATGCAAAAACTGAATACGTTCCTCTGAGTACCTGTAAACAAATACAACAGATTATAGTTTTTATTGAGTATGGGCTATTTCTATAATCATCATCATCATCATCATCGTTATCGACCTGTATCTACGTATGTAGATATGGAGTATTGCAGGATATAGGCCTCTCCCAATGCTTTCCAACGGCATTCAACCGCTACCAGCCACTTTTTTGAGGTTGCCGGTCCATTTAGAGAAGGGGTGCCCTACGCTTCGTCGCCCCGGCCTCTACTCTAGGACTTTCCTGCCTCACCTACCATCATTGACTTGGCAGATATGGCCAGCCCACTGCTACTTCTACTCGCTGACTCTGAGAGCTATGTCGACGAATTTGGTTCTTCGTCGAATTTCTTCGATTCCTTACAGAAATCTTTCGATTCCTTACAGAAACTTCAAACATTGCCCTCTCCATCGCTAGCTGTGCGACTTTTAGTCTGTGAACTAGCCCAACGGTCAGCGTCGAAGTCCCTGCACCGGAGGTTATAGAGGAGAGAACGCACTGATTGAACACAGTGTCTTCAAGTATTGGGGTATATCTGCAGTGAAGATGTGCCGAAGTTTCCCAAAAGCTGCCCAGCACAGCTTATTTCTATAAGCTGAATATTAATTTCTATAAGAATTCTTTTTAACCGACTTAAAAGGAGGTTCTTTTTTTAACTTATAAGCATGTTATAAATTTTCTCAAAATGTTGGTTCTGATCTTTGGAAGCGGTTTTCATTATTCGACTGCATAGTGCTATACTGCATTTTTAGGAAGGTATATTAGGTATACATATTTTAGTATATAAAACGTTGTTGTAAACTATATGGTATCAGAGCTTTAAACTAAAATATTGGGGTAAGTCGGAAAAAAATCATAAAAGTCGATTCATTTTTCGAACGACCATAGGAGCAGACCTATGAAATCATATGAAAACTGTTGCACAAATGGGGGAAAAATATTCCTTTTGAGAGCTGCCGTCGCGTGCGCTGCGTAAACCGTTAAAGTTACGCAACAATCATGTATGACGGTATTGTTCCCTACATATTTTTTTATTGATAATAATTACAATCTACAGACCCCGGAGTCCGTACTTTTTGTTAACAATCTTCTATTTTTTTCTAACAATTTATTAATTGTGCGTCGCTATTACGCCAATAATCGTACTATTAATTTAATAAGCCTAATACTACTTAATCTTAATCCTCCTATTGTTTACCTTGCAACCATAACAGCCGCGGCAGACCAGTCCCCTTGTGGCAGCACCCGTTCACGACTTAATGCATGAGGTAGCCATCGCCACATTCAACCATTTTATTGGTAATACGGCGACCCGCCACACGATACCACCACCAGTTTGAATACTTTAGTGAGCATGACTACCTGGGCTGTCAGGGCTGCACAGTAAACCTTTATTTATTTATCTATGGTCTTTATCTTTCTCGCCACCTTCACCCACCTGATACTTACATTGCTTGACCCATAAAGTACATTTACAATTATTACAATTAACTAACCGCTATGAAGGTTCCGTATGTGAGCTCAACCATTTTGAAGGCTTTCATGACGGGTGGACGCAGCGCCTGCGCACACGCCTGATACACCAACTGTTGGTGGTTTCGTTTTGAATGGGGTAGCGGTGGGCACGCGTGCCAGCCGCAGTAAAATATCGCATCCGACAACAAAGATGCCTAAAATGAAGTTAATAAATTATCAGATATCAGACAATTGAGAACTAAAGAACAGGGTTCTTACGTTATCGCTTGTTGATTTGATAAAACTTATCAATTAATTAGTAACTATAAAGATAGTAATGTATTTTAATAAATAATATAGACACACTTTAGAAGACGACTTACGTCCTATGATTTAAACACATAATAGTGCAATCAAAATAATGATTAAGTATGGCCTGTCTATTGTTATTTAATAACGGCACTAAATGTTAGCATATTTTTTTTAGTATTATTTTATTTTTAAGAAAAATTTGTTTTTCTATTAATTAGCTAGATTTATCGTTTAATTAAATCTGTATCTAAGCATGCATGTAAAAAATCATGAATAAAATATTTTTTATTGACTTGACGACTTTTGATGTTTACTTGAATGGCTGTCAAACATCACAATACGATTATTAGAAGCCGAAAGAGCGGGTGAACCCGTGCAACATAGTCAATTTACAATAAATATAGGACAAATATTTTAAATATGGAGTAAATAAAAAAAACAATGCTTTAATTTTCTTTCAATTATTTCTTTCAATAAAAAGAGCTAAAATATTTAGATACGTACTATGTTCGACTCCTTAAGCCCTTTTGTTTGCTACCCATTTTATAGAGGTATAGATACTCATATCAAAGGAATTAATGTGGAAACAAAAATCACTTTGCGGTGGCCACCATATTGTATTAAAATGACGGCATTTATGTAATCGAGAATTTTTAGATACACTTGTTTGGTTTTCGCGATAATATCGCGAGAACCAAACAAGTGTATCTAAAAATTTCAACTCAATCGAACACTGGAAAGTGGGTCAAAGGGAACCGTGCAAAATTTGATTAAAGACACCGCGGTAAAATTAAATAAAACTATAAAAAGTTCGAAATAGAACTGGGCAAACTACATGAAATATTGTTTTTGAAAACAACATTCGTGAATAAGGTGAGGAACATTGCAAGTGCATTTAAAATAGAAATTTGAAACTCACTCAAGTCTACGATACTACGATATCCACGTTTTGAAAACCAGACTACTTCCATTAAAAGGAAAGTTTGTGGATAGAGAAAGTGGCAACAAAAAACAATTGAAACTACCAACCATATACAGTTGGAACTGTTGTAAGTTTATCTTAGCGCTTTAACCATCTCATTGAGGATAATAAACCTTCGGTATTATAAATAAATAAATAGATATTCCTGGACAAATTACACACTGACATCTAGTCCCAAATTAAGTAAAACTTGTACTATGGGTACTAGATATATAATACTTAAATACATTTTTTATTGTAAATAAAATACATGCATTTAGTACATAGAAAAATTTGGTATTGGTACATTTTTTATATGACGCCGTGTACCATACTAACGTATGGCCCACCTGATCTAAAGCAGTTACCGTAGTTACACAGACGTAGGCACCGCAGATGATGCAGAATCTCTTTGCATCTAGTGACCTCACTCACTCGTAGGAACACAACAATCCTCCAGGCCATTGTTGGTTGACTTTGTGAGGTGAAGGTGTCGGTTTTGACATGTTTTGCTCTGATCTTAGTGATCTTCTTTTGACATATTAACCTCATAACAGCATCGATTGCTCAATGGTACAGTACACCGCGTGCAAGTAAGGTTTATAATTGCAATAAGCAAGTATACTTTTGTTACCAAAGAAATACTCGAAAGCACCTAACGTGACGTCAGCATTTAGTTGACCAGCATGGGTTTGGTAATGGCAAAGATGCATTCATCACGGTATTACAATAGGAACACATATCATGTCAACTTCTATTATTGCATTGCAGTGTTGCACCAATAGGGCTAGAACCCTGTTATTTATGTTTCTATGTTGTTGTTGATAGATCTCTTGTTACAAGCCGCATTGCCGACCACAATACCTCAAAGGTAGAAGTTATGGTCGAGTAAATTTTGACTAGGCTACGTGACCATAATACCGATTCTGAACTCAAATAATGCAATTTCAAGGCACTCGTGACGTAACTTTCTTAAATAGGCAGTCCAACTTCCCGAGGGCAGGTTACTGGTGAAAAGGAAAGAAAGAAAGAAAATTATATTATGGCGTAGTGTATTCTATGATTATTAATTAATTACTGCGTTTTATCAAAGCAGTAACAATAATTTGTAAGAACGATATATATAGAGTCAATAGACGGCTAATATATACATATTTAGGCTAATATAAAGTAGCCAATAAGAATAATTAAGAATAATCGAGGATCGTCACGGTTGTTTTAATTCTAAACTTAATGTATGTTAAGCCTGTCTATGTGAGCTTACGTGCCTGTTAATAAACAAATGAACTTTGACGCAAGAGATATTCCAAAGTAATCAAAAAGAATTCGCTCCCGCCTAACGGGATGATGTCGCAAAGTTACGCATCGTTCAAGCTGCAACTAATTACATTTGGGCGGTGCATGTAATTAGTGATGCTCGCAATTATTGTCACGTTATTCTTTTTTATTATTATTGTTATCACGTATTGCACCTAAATTCGCCATGTTACATATGTTTTTCCTTTTCAATATCAAATGGTTGGCTGAAAGAACTCCCATATGAGATAAGTCCGCCATTGTTCATTTTTTATAACATGTTTCTTTAAATATATTATAATTCTTTTGTACAATAAAGATTTTACAACAAAAACAATATTTAAAACCTGATAAGTTATTTCTCCAGCGTTGCAGAGAAACAGTCCTAATAAAAAGAATAACGCCACGACGAACAATAATAATTTCATACTGGCCGTAAATGTCAGTTGATCTGAAAGCTGAAACAGAAAAAAACGAGTGTGATTTAGACCACACGACAGAAGTAAAACTTCTTTAGCTCTACTAACTTATATCTCAGCTCTCTCTCAACTTCCGTTCGCCGTTTCCGTAACGCTCTCGTCACACATTCTCCAAGTCAAGCAAGCGTAAAGAAGTTTTACTTAAAAAAAAACCAGTCAAGTGCGAGTCGGACTCGCCCACCGAGGATTCCGTACGTAGACGAAGAGGGGAACGGTATTTTTTTATATTTTTCATTATAATAACGATGTTGCTTGCCAAATGTCATAGTTCTAGGTCAACGGGAAGTACCCTATGAGTTTTGATTCCCTTGAGAATGTGTCGAAATATGCGTTTTTTGCTAAATAAACGGCCGTATCTTTTTTTTACGTAAACTTAGCAGTTTGATTTTTTTTACAATTTCATGGGATCGCAAACCTGAGTATACAGTTCAAATTTCAGCTTGATACCTCCACGCATTCTCGAGTTAGAGGGTCTTGACAGACAGACAGACAGGTACGGAACCCTAAAAAACATGTTATTGATGGTAAAGCAAGAACACATTAAAATATATATCTAAAACTCACAGCAATTTGTAACAATAGTGAAACAGCCGAACCCGAACTTTGAAATAGCTGTAGCGCTATCACTGTGCCGAATGCTGTGTCGATGTTTTTACCCAATCTGTAAACATTTGCAACAAAATTTAGTATTTACTATAGGTATATAATAATTGAAAAATGGATTGTGATTATTTATTTATTACATGAAGATTTGGCGTAGGAAGCCCTGAATCTAGATGAGCCCCAAAAAAAGCGGAGGATCGAATGTGGTGGAAATCATTGAGAAAGACCTATATCCAGTAATGGGCAGATACAGGCTGATGACGATGATAATATCTCTAATTGAAATAAATGAATAGGTAGACGTATTTTTGGACTCGATAGCACGTACACTATATAATTAAAGTATTTGATTATTTTTTGTTATATATATTATTTTTATAACAAAACTATCACCTATATATTATTTTTGGTTATAATTAAAAGCTTAAATCTAATTGATACACTCCAGTAACAAAAAGCACGCGGACAGCTCCCTAATACATTGTAATCTACATTACAAAAGTTACATCAGCTTCATAAATACCATGGTTTGCGCTATTATAGTGGTGCTCAATATCGAACTGTCCCTTTACTGTATTTTAATTATGTAGTTCCTTTTTGCCCCTCGTTAGCGGCTAAGTAGGCAAAACTGTAATGTACGATGGGGTCTAAGTAAGTAATTTTAAAACAAAGAAAGTAATAACAGTAGCTATTATAGTTTCGTTATGAAACCGATATGTATTATTTTCATTTATGATATTAAAATATATTTAAAAAAAATTGGTTGTTTGTAAAGTCGGTTTACGGACGATAATTTTACGTGGTAACGTCATAAGAAAACAAGCGAAACTAGAATATATAAAATAAATATTCCTGGACAAATTATATACGGCCATCTAGTCTCAAACTAAGCAAAGCTTGTACTATGGGTACTAGATAACTGATATTATACTTAAATACATTTTTTTTTGTAAATACATACATATAATACATAGAAAATACCCAGACCAAGACAAACAGACATGGTCATGCACACAAATATTTGTCTTGTGCGGGGATCGAACCCGCAACCTCGGAGTTAAAGTGGCCATTGCTAACTATTCGACCACCGAGCTCGTCATTTAGAAATCTTAACTGTTAATTACAAACATACATATTACTCAGCATCAGGTCATTTTAGTCTCCACTACAGGAGCACGACCCTCTCTCGTCCGTCCCTGACAGAAGGAGGATTTGGCCTACACTCGCCACGCTGGCCAGACGGGTTGGCGAGGCTACATATTACTCATTGTGACGCAATGTTACTAACTTTAAGAGTTCATTATGCATTACGATTCCTTGTACGAGACCATTCGTTAACTTCTCCACGGCCAACCTCGAATTTCCAGAGTCATTTATTTTATCAAAATCTTCCCTTAATTTCTCGAAATAATGTCTCAATGTAATGAACTTATATTTTAACATGATGAGATATGCCATAGTAAAGCAATCTACAGACAGAATCATGGTGATCATCATCATACATAGGACGGCAGTGGTAAATATCCTGAACAAAGTTGCAAGAGACGAGTCATCTTCAAAACTAGGGTAATATGTTACAATTGTGATGAAATGTGAGCCTGAAATAAAATAAAATTTTATAAGATCAACTTACTATTTAATTAATTAATTAATATTTCTGGACAAAAAAGCATTGGCCACTTTGACTCCGAGGTCGCGGGTTCGATTCCCGCACAAGACAAACATTTGTGTGCATGAACATGTCTGTTTGTCTTAGTCTGGGTGTTTTCTATGTATTATAAGTATGTATTTACAAAAAAAAACGTATTTAAGTACATTTAGCAGTTGTCTAGTACCCATAACACAAGCTTTGCGCTTAATTTGGGACTAGATGGCGCTGTGTAAATTGTCCAGAAATATTTATTATTATTATTTATTTCTTCTAATCCCAAATTCAGCTCAAAACTTGTACAATGGGTACTAGACAAATGATAAATGTACTTAAATACATTTTTTTTAATACATACTTATAATACATAGAAAACACCCAGACCAAGACAAACAGACATGTTCATGAACACAAATGTTTGTCTTGTGCGGGGATCGAGTCCGCGCTTCCGGAGTGTAAGTAACCATTGCTAGCCATTCGATCACCGGACTCGTCATTAATGAAATAATATGAGAAATTAAAACTTTAGAACTATGTTTATATGAAATTTATATGGTTTCATATTGTTTATTCAATTACTAACCAGTATATACTTTCCTCAGCCCTTCAAATACATAACCAGCTGTCGCTCCGTACACTGTACCAAAATAAACGATAAGATTTCTCTTCACACTCTTATACGTCTCGTTTACTACGTTATCTTCCTCGTACAGCTCGCAGACATTTATCATTTTTTGATTCATCTCTTTCACGAGTTCCTTGTGGGCAATCACCGAGAATATCTTTATCATTACGACGGTATGACTCACTGCAAATGTTACGGCATCGCTCTGTTCATCTTCGGGAAAATCTCCCATAACAGCTGCCATGATTTCTAATAAGGTCATGAAGCAGTAAGTTAAAAGCAGTGTGTAGCTGTACAACCTGTACAACACGCTTTTATCGTTTCCGACCACTTTATCTTCTATCCAAAAATTTCCAGAGCCGACTAAATATATGCTCTTGCAGTAGGTTTTTAATATTTTCTTATTACTCATGCTGATTTAATGTAATGTACAAAAAGCCTGGCTGATATCTAATAACAATAGCGTTCCCGGCCAAGCCGCCAGTAATCTGCCGCGCTCTACCGCTAACGACAAATTTAACAGACAGCAGTTAAGTAGTTAGTTTAACTTCTGAAAGTTGAAACTATCTAATTATGTAATTTATTACAAAATTATCACTAATACAGTGTGACACGGCTCATCTGTGCTTCTGAAGTGAACGATTACGAATCTTTTTCAAAAAAATATGGGTTCGATATTTCTTTTATATATGTTGCGAGAGCTTATACATGGCTGCGGTAACCGCTTCATATGATGCAGGCCGTATGCTTATTTGCGATCCAACGTAGACATAATATATAATTTTAACAAAAAAAAACCGACTCCAAACATTACTCTACATTTATGTAGGTAGATACAGGCTGATGATGATAATGATGATGAAAAAATATGGGACCAATCTGGAAGTACACTCTTTCAAATAAAAAGATTTTTCTCACAGTAACAAACATTAAAAAAAATGCAGCCGAATTGAGAACCTCCTCCTTTTTGGAGTCAGTTAAAAAAAGAGTAGCTCGATGACTTCGTTGCACGTGTCAGTCTAATCGATACGCACGTTAAGCAAAGTCGACCGCAGTCTGTCCATGGATGGGTTTATTTATCTCGAGTTCCTTCGTGATTAGAAGGCCAGTTTAACCTGTCGGTCCTGGCTGTTGTAGTAGATGACAGTCGTTAAGCCAAAGACTCTAGGCGGCTTGAAAACACTGATCTCCGCCAACACGCAGTTAGCAGCAGCAGAGCAGTGCGTAGCCCAGCAGTGGGATAAATAAGGGTTCTCGACGACGACGAAGGAAAAAAATTATCATGTCTTATTTTTGAAACTACTATGCATACAATTTTGAAGAAAGTTTACAATATTATAGATACAAATCTATTCTTATATTATCATAATATATTAGAATGACAATAAAAATATGAGTATCTCAATTTTCTGCATTCAAACTCACATTTTCATCTATAACAGAATAATTTTCTTCTCGTCTACTGTTGTAATTTATTACTAGCTGATATTCGCGGCTTCGCCCGCATCTTCAGTATTTTAATATTTTTGTCCTGTGGGAATAAGATGATTTTCCGTGTAAAAAAATTGGTTGTCTGTAAAATCGGTTTACGGACGATAGTTTTACGTGACAACGTGATAAGAAACATACGCCGACCGTGCCTCGCTATCGCTTGTTCCTAGAGATTGCAAACCGGGCCCGGTCACCGGGCCCGGTAGGTACGAAAACTGCGACACGGAAGCCCCAACTTGTAGAAAATTGGCATGGCAAGCGCTGCGAACAGCGATGTTGCCGTTCTGACGCGCCAATGGCCGCTCTCCATTCCTCCTGCGCACTTCTCACCCCCGCAATTTAATTAAATTGCGGGCGACTTCTTAAATAATCTGACTTCTTTCCAAACTCTCTTTTTCTCGAAATCCTCTAAGTCCAGGCATTTCATCAGCGCGTGGAAGAACATTTCTATCCTAAACTTAATTACTGAATACTAATGATTGCTTGAACTTAATTAGTAACACTAATGTTACTATTCCGTTCATAATTAACTAATTCTGTATTAAAAACTCGTGATTTTGAGACTGATTATGACTGATTATTGTTGATTTGCTGGTTTGAAATAAATATTATTCCGTAACCTTGAATCATTGTATTTTTCTCCATTTACTTAAAGTAAATTTTCATAAAATACTAAAGGTTTCATCCTAACACATCAACCCGGCCGGGCCCGGCGGCGGGTTGGCGGCGAATCTTACCGGACCCGGCCGGGTTGAAAAACATACCGGGTTGCAATCTCTACTTGTTCCGCGCTCTCGCTTACGCGCTCGGATCATGCGGAACGTGACAATGAGTCATACTTTTTCGTGAGTGCAGCCGGCGTTCGTCGATTTATAAGACGTTATCACGTCAAAAATAGCCTATGTCACTCTCCAGACCTTATACAAACCCATAAAAATCATATCAATCCATTGGTTCCTTTCGACGTGAAAGAAGGATAACCAAATCAACAAACAAACACACTTTGACAATTATAATACATATTATAATAGTTAGTATGTATGTGATTATCATAGAGAAGACAAGTGATAGGTATATCACAGTTGTCAGTTGTATAGGTGTGAAGTCGTCAACCCTACACGCATGACGCTTAATCCTTCACCACTACTTGTACTGCGTACTTTGTCATAACTATACCATAAAAATAAGTTATTTTATGAAAAAATAACTTATTTTATGGTATAGAAAAATAGCCTCCCCAACCCGTCTGGACAGCGTGGGGAGTGTAGGCCAAACCCTCCTTCCGTCTAGGACGGACGAGAGAGGGTCGTGCTCCTGTAGTAGAGACTAAAATGGACCTGATGATGATGATGATGATAGAAAAATAGAAAAAATAGAAATAGTAAATATGACCGACTTCAAAAGGCAAGGCAGCCAATATGTATGCATACACTGAAAATCATAAAACAATAATAATTCAGTACGGTTTACGTTTTTATTATTCCAATTATTGTCATAAATGTGACATATTGTTATAATGTTAGTTTCAAATTAGAAGTATTTGAAGTCGGTGCCCTGCTGAATAACAAACTATGTGTATAAGTATATATTATTATAAGCATATTGACTACCTTTACTTTTGAAGTCGATCATAGCTTTTTTTTTTAATAACTTATTTTTTTATTTTTAGTGTATAACACACTGATGCTATAAAGCGGGTGCAAAGCCTTACATAGCGGTATGCGGACCACATTGCCTAAAACTAGACTAATAGCACAGTATAAATAATAGTACTATGTACAGTATGGCCATTCCCTGCCGCTCTCTCGTGTCGACCTCACCTCCCCTTTGAAACAAATCTGGAACAAAAACATCTTGTTTGTTTAGCGACCCACGCACATACGCACATTCACGCTCTGCACAGACGTCATTGTTTATGTAGTAGTAAACGACGCTACATTTGTATGGAGTGGCCGAGATGTGGTAATAGTGTAAACCGGTTTTAAAGTAGAGACCGTAACAAGGGAAGAAGTATCAAAGGAAAACCGCAGATTATTTTATTGAGGTGGAAAGATGAAGTGAAGATGTGAGAGACACGGTGGCGACAATTAAAGGAGACCTACACCGTGATGAACAGCAATTTATTTATTTTAAACAGAATTTACACGTTGCACATACGTATCCTGAACGCCAAAATGCTGTACCTGAGTAGTCATAACATGTGAACGGTACAAAATAAATATTTATTGGAATCTAATAAATATAAATAAATATAAATATTGTCAGACATAAATTACACAGCGCCATCCAGCCCCAAAGCAAGCGAAGCTTGTGTTATGGGTACTAGACAACTGATAAACATACGTAAATACATTTTTTTTGTAAATATTTACTTATGATACATAGAAAACACCCAGACCAAGACAAACAAACATGTTCATGCACACAAATGTTTGTCCCATGTGGGAATCCAACCCACGAGTATTGGTGTCGAAGCCGCGTCATTGACCGGTACGCCACCGAGCTCGTCAAAGCTAAAGAGAAGGCCCATGTTAAAAAAATATATTTCTTGGTATCACCTAAAGCAACCCTAAGAATATAAAATACATAGTTAGTCGAATATCATTATGTAATTTCGTTTAATGGGACTAATGACGTGAGAGCCGTGAAACTTTACGGTTAGAATAACTAAATGTTTTATGAATACGGCGGAAAAGCACACTACTTTAGCAAATAGCTTTTATCAAGTTAAATTACTTTTGCTATCGCACAGTGGGAAGATGTATTGGTTCTTCAGGATTATTGATAGCCTAGATGCAATGATGTTATATATTATGTTATATATTATATATATGTTATATATTATTCTATAGATATGTTACTAAGCGTCAAAAACGAACACCGGAAAAGTGAGCCAAATGTCGCTCTCGCAATTGTCTAACTCGCGATTTGCACAAGCAAACTGACGATTCTGACGTTTGTAAAAATTGATTGAAATAAGTAAAACAATACCGTGTTCTGTATTTCAAAAATGCTAAATTTAAAGTAATTAAAGCCCAAAGGATCACATATCACACGAAAGTACACAATAATAATTGATTTTAATAAGTACTATATTTAATTTCATATTTTTACGGGGAAAATTGGCACCATTTGGCGCTCAGTGAGGAAAAGAGATAGCAAGTACATATATTAAATCACTGATATAAAAAAGATGGTGATAGACTATCTCCCAACCTACGTAACTAATTATAGCTAGCTAACCATGCAAAAACAGGAAATTAAATTGGGTATACCATATGTAACGACATTGCCAAATGTCATTCCATTGCATTTTCAGAGGCTATTTCTTCATGTTTGACATTCCTACTTGCATAACAAAATGTGCCAAAAACTCAAAAATTATCTTCCGACAACTACAGGATACCATTTTTCATAATTTTCCTGAGTTATAAAAACTGTGGGGCTCGTAGGTAGAGCTAAATAAACGATTGGTTTTAATATATTTTTTGATTAGTTACGTGGTTTTCCAAAAAAACATTTTTCATTCTAGTGAGGAGTTAGTGTTACCTATATACCTACATGTAAAATCTATTGGAGATAGAGAACGTGCACCACCACTATGACATCGACATGCGTCGACCACTAAACATTAACATCAAATGGCACAGAAACAGTTTAAGCATTTATTTGCCTATTACTTATACCTGATGGATGACAATGCTAATAATCATAACCATAAATCGAAATCGTGTTAATGATATGAAATATAACGATAGTTACATTTTAGTCAATTTTTAGTCCATACTAGCTTTCACCCGCGGCTTCGCCCGCGTTTATTTATTTTTAATTAAAAGTATCCTATGTCCTTCCTAATATCTTTAAGATAAGTGTACAAAGTTTCATGATGATGAACACACGCAACCACCATCATATAGCACCTTTAATTGTACTATACACGAATACAAAAACGTTCCCGATAACTATTAGACCTGTCCCGCTCCCACCGCGCCGCCCGCGATCGCATAAGCACTGGTTGACGCCAAATACAAATTTTAAAACCTATTAGGATAACATAAGTCTTATTCCAACAGCTTAAAAGGGATAAAACAAACTTTAAAAAAATTACACCGACTTCTTAAATCTCAGGAAGTAGGTAGTAGTTATTGTTGGCTTTTTCGTGTCAGGATTTTTCAGGTGGTTTTTTTTAAGTTTATTTCTTTTTAGTTAATTTTTTATTTATTTATTTATTATGATAATGGATAAGTAGTAGTGACATGGTGCCTTCTAGGCGAAAATATATGAATACATGTATTTTCGCCTAGAAGGCACCATGTCACTTATTAAAGAAACTCAACAATATTGCTTAACTCCTAACCGTCCCTCATCAGCTCAGCAGTGTCACATGATGACTTCGAAATGCAAATTATGTAACTTAATAATATCAGAAAACTCATCAATTACTGTATCCATGTCCATGCCTATAAATATAAATATATAAATATAAATTTCAATACCATACCCTCTCAAACAAATAAAAATTATAAAAATTGCTGTACAATTGACGGAGAAATCATTCAAACTATATTAAAAAAATACATATTATAGATAAAAACTATCTTATGTCCTTTCCTAGGACTCAAGGTAACTCTGAACCAAATTTCACCTAAATTGGTCCAGCTATTTAAGCTTGAAGAGGTAACAGACAGACACTTTGTTGCATTTGTAATATTAGTATGGATTGGCGTTCCGAAAAACCGTAAAAACGACACATATATTGATATATAGACATTTTATCCCCATCGCACTCCATTAGGAGATGATGGTCACGTTGAATTTCAAAATAGTTGTTGTTTTCGTAATCAGCGACCCGATAAACCTTAAAATCAATACCCATGACGATTTTCAGATTTTTTTACCCCAGGGTTTGAATTTTGAAAAATCCTGAAACAAGATTTACTCATTTATCTATAGAAGTACTCGTGTTAAGTTTCGGATGAAATAGTCCAACTAATATTGTTTCCCCATTCAAACTTTGGACCCCCGTTTCACCCCCTTAGGGGATCAATTTTGAAAAATCCTTTCTTAGTGCACCCCTAGACGTCATAAAGAACCTGCATGCCAAATTTGGATCTCTAGACCAGCAGCAGCAGGGCTGTGTGTTGATATATCAGTCAGTCAGTCAGGACTTGGAATTTTATATATATTTACTGCCGGTTGCTAATACTGCAATATACATTTATATGTACTAGCGCTGACAATAAAATTATATAATTGGAAAATTGTAAATATCTAATGAATTGTATTTTAAAACTGTTAGATGAATTATTAATATTTTTTTATTATTTCCTCATTCAAATTAATTAACTACATGTTTTGTGGTAGCCAGATATTCTCATTAAAACTCATGCGTTGTAAAGCCGCGTTGTCTTTGCCATGGGTTGACGTTCTGCTTCGCCCTATTGAGCACACCTATTCTCTTCGACGCCAGCTTGACCATTGGAGATTTCAACTCCGAGAAACTCAATATTGGTTGATAAGCAAGATAACGAATAGGCTATGTAACTTTTTTCTGTTTGTTATTTATGGATGCTAAAGTAATATTACGTGAAAGGTTACTGTGATAGCGTAAAAACTTCAACAACTACAAAAAGCTACTAGATTATCATTTCACACCTACGTAGGTACAAATTTCTGATTTATTACATACAAAATACTAATTTTGCATTACACGGCCCAAATTTCCACAGGCTCTCGCTAGCTTCATTACTCGCGTCGAACTTTGTATTTTAGTAGCGACCAAGCCACGGGAATAGAAGGACTCGTCGCTGCGCTTTAAGGCGATGACCCCGTGCGAGTAATTACGCTACTTTTTGAAAAAGGTGCGCATCCTACCACTTCCAAGATCAGCCCTACCGCCGATGCTGAAACCGATTAGCATCGTTTTTTGATTCCAAAAATTGGTCTTGGGTTAAAGTTACTGACAAACATCTTCAGCTTAGTCAGCAGAGCTCTAGGGTCTCTACCAACTAAGCTTAATACAATTACGACTAATCTAAGCTGAAGTTTTATTTTCGCAATCAAAAAATCCTCAGCTTCGGCGGTAGGGTGTACCTGACGTGACGACGTGAGTAATGAACCTAGCGGGGATATTTGGGCAACTCCAAGTGCATTATTTTTGTTGCGGCCATGCAATGACCCTATGCCAGTAATTAAGGGTGAAATTTGATACATATCTATAAAAGTATACAAATTTTAATTTAGCTTACATATTATTTCAAGGTGTACTTTTTAAATATTACAGAATTAATAAAGCACTTTAAGAATAAAATAGTTTTATTGACTTATATGTTTAATATATATTCAAAATTATTCATATAATTTTTAGTTACCAGTGACGATGCGGGCAGTTATGTAATTTACTTCATGCGAGTAATTAAGGGTTAAATGAGAAATTTGCAAGCTAGGAAACAAAAGCGGTAACAAATTTTACATTAATTTTTATTGTTTCTAGTTCGTTCTAGTGCTGTGTATTTTAGGATTATATACTTTTTTTTTAAATTGACATGTTGCATTCACAGCGTATAATATAATATATACAATAATGTAATACATATTAGAAATAAAATAGCCCTTGTCTAATTATTTATTAAATCTAAATCTAATCTACTACAAATATTAAAAACTCTTGAAATAATTTTACCTACGTGCATCACCCAAAGACATCACCACAAATTATTATCAAAATCTAATTACTGGAAATTGCGAACATTGTGAATTAGTCAGTTATGGCAACATTTCAAGTGTATTATATCAAAATTGAACTATAGAATCAGAAAATGATAATTTTTTGAGTTTACTTATGATACGTTCAAATACATTTTAATACAATTACACAATTACATACGATGTTGCTGGCTAGTTTGTGAATATTGACAACCTAATGAGAATTGCTTCGTTACTTGTTATTTTGTGGAAAAATTAAATGGTACTTTGAAAATGTTGGGGGCAATCAGGTGTCTGTGCGACCGAGTGACCCAGCTAATAAATTTTATTGTTTAGACATTTTCGGTTCATTGGTTTCTTGCGTTAAATAACGCAAAAACTGAATAGGTTCCTCTGATTACCTGTAAGAAAATAAACAGCAAATTATGTACCCATAATCATCCCACTGTTGGGATGCGGGTCTCCCCTTAATCGAAGGGGTTTAGAGCATACTCCATCATGCTGCTGAACTGCGAGTTGGCGGAGACCAGTGTTTTCAAGCCGCCTAAAGGCCACTGACATGGCTATATACTTAGGTATATAGGTATATATTATCTAAATAATTAGGTATACATATATCTTCTAGTGCTTAATAGCTTTTATGAAATTTTATCAAAAAAATCAGTGGAATGAGAAAGTACGGAAATAGTAAGGTTTTCGCAGGAGCGAAACGACAGATGCCACCATCTGTCGTTTCGCTTGAAGAGGAAAACGGGAAGAAATAATTGAGGTAAGAAGGAGATATAGGATTAAAAAGTATAGAGTAGAGAAAACAAGGTGTATGCATGGCGAATGGAGGGCGCCAATATGGAATCAATATTTTATGTACAATATTTATTATTATATATGATATTGAACTTTCAACGGTTGTTTACATCACTATTGTATATACAGGATGTATCGCGATCGATTTTTGTATTTTGCCGATGTTTCGGCGACGTTGCAGACGCCAATCTCGAAATCGATCGAGGTATAAATAGTTTGTTACTATTTACTTAAGATTTAAGTATCTTAATTTCTGGTTATTTAATTTATTTATTTCTAAACGTATTAAATTGAATACTTAGCATTATTTCAAATATTTATTACTTATCTCTTATAGCGAATATGTTATTTGGCTGCGGTATTCTGTGAGGAGGAGGTACTTCCCCAGTCGGGCAGCTTACAAATACGCTGTACTCTACCTCTCTTTTGCCAGAACCTATTTCGCTAATCGGAAGAATGCATCACGTGCAGGCGAGGTTGACTTTGGCTTTAAAAATTGTGAGGTGCCACTTATAAACCCAAAACATTTTTATAATCATTTACAAACTATGATTTTTCATTCAGTGGTATCGCTTTACTAGCATCACTAACTTAAAGTAAATTCTATTTAACTAACCGTCAAAAAGGTTCCATATGTAAGCTCAATCATTTTGAAAGCTTTCATGACGGGCGGACGCAGCGCTTGCCTGCACGCATGGTACACCAACTTTTGATGGTTGCGATGCGGTGGGGGCAGCGGTGGGCACTTGTGCCAGCCGCAGTAGAATATTGCATCCGACAACAAAGATGCCTGAAATAAAATGAATAATTAAAAATTAGTCTCGCTATCCAGCGAGGTAATGCTGCCAGTCTGCTGGGGACACTGCTGTCAGGCAACGATCGGTTCCGTACCTCAAAAGAAAAAGCGGGACCCTTATGAGATTACTTTGTTGTCCGTCTGTCTGTCTGTCTGTCAAGACCCTCTATGTATGCGTAAAAAAAGATACGCCCGTTTATTCAGCAAAAAACGCATATTTCGACACATTCTCAAGGGAATCAAAACTCATAGGAAACTTCCCGCTTACCTAGAACCATAAAATTTGGCAAGTAACATCGTTATAGACTACAAGTACAAGAATAAATCTCAAAACTATAAATTTGTAATTAAATCCTAAAAAATAGGGGGTCTATATTTTTAATAGGCGGTCGAATTTCAAATTGAAGCTACTATAGTTTTTAATGAAAAATATCTAATTTATAATGATCCTACGTACGGAACCCTCGGTGGGCGAGTCCGACTCGCACTTGTCCGGTTTTTTTTACCGCGATACTTTTTCTTTTCTGTATGGATAAAATATATAGATTTTTAGATTCGTTTTAGTTTAATTTAGTTTTCTATAATTGAAAATCATCATCATCGGCCTGCATCTATCCACTGCGAGATCCAGTCCTTTCCTAAGGCATTGGCCTTCCATTATAGGCGATACTTCGCTTTCAATGAAGAAGTAAGATTTGTACTATCAACATGCACCGCCTAGCAATCATCAGGGATTGAGCATACAAAATATTCACTTGTATTTTGTACGTAGATATAATTTTATCGTACTATCCAGGGGCGTACCGTACACAGCCGTATCAATCATACAGGTCCCGGGGCTACAAGGACCCTGCCGTGTTCGATTCGAGTAGATAGAAGACCCCCGACCCTGACGTACTTGAGGGGCCCTCATCAATTTTGATACAGTGCCTGACTATCGTAAACGACGCCACTGGTATTATTTTATATTATTGCCTGGTTGTAAATAAATTCTACAATCAATACGTTTTAGTAGCTATACATTCTCTTTAAATAAATCCTGTGATAAAAAATTTAATTTATTACAACTACTATATTCTGGGAATAAATACTCTAAGCCAATTTCTCAAAAGGTCTTAACATTCAAAAAAGAAGAAAATATCTTAAAAATTTAACTGAGCATTATCACACTTAACACAAAATACAGACCTCCAGACCAGGACCAGAATAATAAATAATTACATAACAATCATTGGTATATTAAAATTCATGATTACTGCAAATCCAAGGTATTCCTGCTATTATATTATTTTTTTTTATTATATGTACAATACTTAGTTCATTAACAACTAATTTAAACATGTAATACGCAAACGAGAACCATTTCGAAGAACCTATTTACAATATTCTTTTAATGTACCACTTCGTTAAAAAATTGCATTTACAAAATCATCTATATGTGAAACAATACTATACTTGTGCTTTTTTCGTGTATATAGTATTGACAATACGCAATAATATATCTTAAAGACATGTACTAAGATTGTACTTAGAATCCAAATCCGTTGAGTAATTTATGCGCTCAATCACTAACGGGTTCAAACATCGTCACAAACTTTCATACTATTCCAACCGGAGGCCTACTGCCTAAGCTGAAGACGATTACCGCCGATTTTTTTTAAATTAAATATTAATTTATTTCAGATTTGAGTATCCATATAAAACATTAAGTATCATTATTATTTGTATGAAATTAATTATTGCATGTCAAAAATTATTATTATAATTATATTAAAATAGTGTCAATTCAATAAATAATATGTCAAATAAAATAGCAATGTCAAAAATAGGAATAAAAATAAAATATAAATTAAATTGTCCATTCATTTAAGTGTCGTTTGTTATGGCAATATAATAATTTATTTCAGTATGTCAAGTTATTCTAAATCATATAAATTTTTAAATGCAAAAATAAAATTTCATTGCCTCGATTGAAAGCCAAGACGCTAATAAAATATTTTTATGAAGGTAATTTTGTGCCATTTTTTTAAAACACCGATTAGAGAAAGAAATATACGAAAAAAACCGGCCAACTGCGAGTCTGACTCGCACATGGCCGGTTTTTTTTTTGTTGATTTTGTGTTTGTTTGTTGAGTTGATTTTGTGTTTGTTGTATGGGAGCCCCCCTTAAATATTTGTTTTATTTTAATTTAATCATTTATTTTTAAAGTGAAGATATTTAGTTATACATATTAACTAAATATTCTGTGAATATTTCAAGCGTCTACCTGTTGCCGTTATCAATATCGAGCTAAAACGAGTAAAAAAACCGGCCAAGTGCGAGTCGGACTCGCGCACGAAGGGTTCCGTACCAGGCTATCTATAAAAACGGCCAAAAAAAACATGTTTGTTGTATGGGAGCCCCCCTTAAATATTTGTTTTATTTTTATTTAATTATTTATTTTTAAAGTGAATACATAACTAAATATTATGTGAGTATTTCATGCGTCTACCTATTGCCGTTATCAATTGCGAGCAAAATCGAGCATGTGGGAGCCCCCTTAAATATTTATTTTATTCTATTTTTTAGTATTTGTCGTTATAGCGACAACAGAAATACATCATCTGTGAAAAATACAACTGTCTAACTATAACGGTTCATGAGATACAGCCTGGTGACAGACGGACGGACGGACAGCGGAGCCTTAGTAATAGGGTTCCTCTTTACCCTTTGGGTACGGAACCCTAAAAATCATGTTTGTTGTATGGGAGCCCCCAGGAAATGTTTATTTTATTTTGTTTTTTAGTATTTGTTGTTATAGTGGCAAAAGAAATAATACATCATCTGTGAAAATTTAAACTGTCTAACTATCACGGTCCATGAGATACAGCCTGGTGACAGACGGACGGACGGATGGACGGACGGTCGGACGGATGGACGGGCGGACGGACGGACGGACGGACAGCGGAGCCTTAGTAATAGGGTCCGTTTACCCTTTGGGTACGGGACCCTAATTATCAAGGTTAAAGTCTTTGCGTCTCTCAGTTTAATGTGTACAAACCCTGTACGGGATTTTAATTTAAGATAAATATTTGACTGTGATGACCCGAGTGTACGTATTATAAATCAAAATGTTTGGTGATTTTATTTAAGAATTCTTCAAGATTAATAATTAATTTAAAATATGTATAAATATATCTATAAAGTTACATATATCTATAACTATCATTCAAATAATTGTTATATTATTCAATAATTGTCGTTTTCTTTCTTTACCGAATGGAGAACGCTAAAGAATTTTAATTAATAAATAAATATTCCTGGACAAATTACATACTTTTTTTTTTTTTTTTTTTTTTATACTACGTCGGGTGGCAGACAAGCATACGGCCCGCCTGATGTGAAGCGGTTGCCGTAGCCATATAAACGCTCGCAACATAAAATATCGCTCGCGCGCAAATACTGCCATCTAATACGTAAGCAGCTTTGCTTATCTGTTATTTATTATAAAAAAAATGTGTTTAAGTTAATATTGGTTATAAGGTCCTCATAGTACAAGCTTTTGTACTATGGGTACCACCAGATTACTGATATAATACTTAAACAGATTTTTTCATTTTTGAAGAAAAACTATGGTAAATGTTCTTCTTCAAAAAAATGAATAATTAACAATCACCAAAATTTTTTATTGATTTTATTTTATTGTAGATTGGTTAGATACTTATATCAGGTAATTCTATTTATATAGTTTTTGAAAAAAAATATTAAGATTTATTGTACCATATTTTAATGTATGGACTTGAATATTTTGCATGCCTACATTTTTACGGCAATAGTTGCCAAATAATTTCCAGCTCTGGCTTTACATTTATTTAAATTACTGTATATGTGCAAATAAAATTTCATTTCATATCATGTCAAATGAGTAAGGATTTGCACGTATTATAGCGAAGGTTTTTAGGTTGACGATGATTGATGTAGATGAGGACTAAATATATTTCACAAGATGGACTGATGAGCGGTCAATGCTCGTAGAGTACTGATGGCAATGCAAACGGCATAAAACTGATCGTCATTGTAGAGATTTAAGGGGGCCTACTTTCAGCTGTATTTATTGTCTGGAATAATGATGATGAAAATATTAGTATTTTTAACACAAATAATCATTGTAGGGTGAAATAAATAAAATTTTAAACCTGGTAAGTAATTTCTCCAGCATTACAAAGAAACAGTCCTAGCAAGAAGAATAATCCCGCAACAAAACATAATATTCTGATAGCAGCTATGAATTCCATTTGATCTGAAAGCTGAAATAAAAACAAAATGTTATTGATGGTAAAACAAGAACGAAATATCAAATATATTTTAAACTCACAGCAATTTGTAATAGTAGTGATACAGCCGAACCCGAACTTTGAAATAGCTGTAGCGCTATCACAGTGCCGAATGCTGTGTCGATGTTTTTACCCAGTCTGTAAACATTTAGTAAAATATTTTGTATTTATTTTACTACGAGATTATCAGTATATACACGTACTTCATAGCTGTTTTCTTATTTCACGATTATACTCTCCTAACTTAAATAAAACAATACCAAGAATTACAACGATTGTAATTAAATCAGTTTCCGTTCAAATAATTAATTAATTTAATTTCAAATTTTTGGAAATTTTATTAATAAGGATATTTCTAATATCCTTATTAATAATAAGGATATTAGAAATAATAATAATAATAAATAAATATTTCTGGACGATTTACACAGCGCCATCTAGTCCTAAACTAAGCAAAGCTTATACTACGGATACTAGATAACTGATATTTTACTTGAATACATTTTTTTTTTAAATGCATACATATAATACATAGAAAACGCCCAGACCAAGACAAATAGATATGTTCATGCACACAAATATTTGTCTCGTGCGGGGATCGAACCCGCAACCTCGGAGTCAAAGTGGCCATTGCTAGCCATTCGACCACCGAGCTCGTCGATATTAGAAATATATTTTAAACTATAACACAATGGTACCAACTTTAGCAGTTCATTATGCATTACAATTCCTTCTATAAGCCCATTCGTTAACTTCTCCACGGCCAATCTCGAGTTTCCGGAGTCATTTATTTTATCAAAATCTTCTCTTAATTTCTTGAAATAATTTCTCAAAGTAATAAATTTATATTTTAACATAATTAGATACGCCATAGTAAAGCAATCAACAGAGAAGATCATGGTCATCATCATCGCAAAAAGAACAGCAGTTGCGAATATCCTGAACGATGTTGCTAAAGCTGAGTCATCTTCAAAACTAGGGTAATATGTTACGATTGTGACAAAATGTGAGCCTGAAACAAAATAAAATCCAATAACATTTAGTTAATATTATTTAATTAATCATTGACCTATAACTATTTTAAACCTTTACTAATTAATTATAGTTGCAAAATACTAACCAGCATACACTTTCCTTAGCCCTTCAAACACAAAACCAGCTGACGTTCCATACACAATCCCAAAATAAACGATCAGGTTTCTCTTCACACTCTTATACGTCTCGCTTACTACGTTATCTTCCTCGTACAACTCGCAGACATTTATCATTTTTTGATTCATCTCTTTCACGAGTTCCTTGTGGGCAATCACCGAGAATATTTTTATCATTACAACGGCATGGCATACTGCAAATGTTACAGCGTCGCTCTTCTGATCATCGGGAAAATCTCCCATTACAGCCGCCATTACTTCTAACAGGGTTATGAAACAATAAATTAAAAGCAATGTGTAACTGTACAATCTGTACAACACACTTTTGTCATCCCCGACCACTCCTTCTTCTATCCAAAAATTGCCCGAACCGACTAAATATATTGTCTGGCAGTAAGATTTTAAAATTCTCTTGTTACTCATGTTGACTTGTTTTCTTTACATTTACATGTAATATAGGATCTAGGGCAGGTTTACGTTTCGTTATAATAAAGTTCCCGCCTAAGCCACCAGTAATCTGCCACGCTCCACCGCAAACAATGAATATAACAAACGGCAGTTAAGTAGTTACCTATTACCTAATTTGTAAAAGTGGAAACTCTAATCATGTAATTTACCATTGTAGTGCTTTAATGTAAATAGAAATGGGTCCCTGTGCTTGTATAGTGAGCTATTTCAATTTTGATTTAATGAAGATTTCTTTGGAAAATATGACGTCGATTTTTTTCTTGTATTAACAGATAATCGTACTAAAAACACGGTCACACGCAACACGAGTGAAGTGTGCGAAGTGGTTTAACGAGCTGGTTTACTGGACTTTTAAAAAAAAAATCTAGCGCCTAGAATCTAGTCACTGTGTCTTATATTATAGACGAGGTGCAAGTTACACTTTTGTTGCTTTTGTTAAACAAAATTCGAAATAGCTATTTAGTATATAAATTTGTGAAATTTTGTAATTAATATAATTACTTGTACTGTTCCAATGAATTAAATTTATTTTTACCGACCGGTTTCGCCTTTACGGTATTGTCAAGCCAATTAAGTGGAAATGATTTTATTATAATTAAAATGTTGATAAAGTTGCACCAAGTGCGAGTAATCACCGGTATCAGCAGTATATCTGTAAGGCTTCTTGTACTCTAAGCTAAGAAAAGTCGCCGCCCCTATGCAAGAATTCGTGTCGTTTCTACACACGAACTGTGTACACTGCTTCCGCGCTGACCAAGAAAAAAATCTTGTCTGCGCTAGACATGACGCGCGATGTTTATCTGCGATCCGACAAAATTCTTGTTGTGTACATGATGAATTGGTCCTATCTGCAGTAGACACGGTGAAATTTCTTAGCGTGTACAAGAGGCCTAAAATGTCGCGTGACACGCGGGCTCTGTAAAAACGATAAAAAAAATACAAGGATTAATATAGTGTATTTTTAAATACATATTATTGTTATGTTTTTATTACTACAATTATTTCAATGACTCTCCTTGGCTACAAAAGTTTCAATGTATCAGTTTCAAGCTAGTTAGAGGTTCTTTATAAAAGACAACGTGTCAAGCCTTATTCATATCACTGCTGGGATATGTGTCTCTCCTCAATCGAAGGGGTTTAGAGCATACTCCACCATGCTGTTCAACTGCGGGTTAGCGGAGGACTTAACTTAACGACTGTCATCTAATGATTACAGCCGGGACAGACGGCTTAACGCCCCGCCGAAGCACGGAGGAGGTCGAGATAAATAAACACATCCGTAGCCTATCCATGGATAGGCTACGGCTGACGTTGCTTAACTTGCGTTTTGAGTTAGACTAACACACGCAACAACGCCATCGAGCTCCTCATTTATAGAAGAAATAAGATTATAAAAGAAATATTTCTTTAAAAATAATTATTTCTTAACGATGTTTGGTATCACACCATCCAACTTTAAAGTACCAAGTAAGTAGTTATTCCAATATAATTTTGTAATTTCGTTAATATCTCCATATTACCGAAATTACAGAATAATAATGACGTGAAAGCTGTGAAACTTTATGGTCAGAATAACTAAACTAATAACTATATTAGTACGACGGAAAAACACATTGTTCAGCAAATAGTGCCTTTATCAAGTTAAATTACTTTCGCCTTCACAATGGAAGTTGTATTGGCTGGGTTCTGTTCGGGATTTTGATTAATTATTATTTTGTTTCCTACCGAGCGGCTCCTTTCTTCATCTCTTTTGTAATTAAACCCGAGGTAAAAATATCAATGAACGCCAATTAATTACGGCTATTAGATGAAAGGGATCAGTGTGCCCTCAATGGGGATATCATCACCTGCACGTGACATGTCGCTGTCAGTGGACAATGTTCGAACCTCTGATAAATGGCCGCTTGAATAATGTTGACAGCGTCACACAATACATACGCTAGTTTAAGCCTGTTTGTTCTTTAGACGCTATTCGCCTGACAGCAAGTCTTTGCGCAAGGAAAACATGAAAATTCAGCAAAGCTATGATCGAGAGTTATTTCAGGTAAGGATGCATTAAAAAACTATGAAAGAACACCATGCCATAATGCTAGATCTACTTAGATCTATCCATGAGTCTATCATCATCATCATCATCAGCCTGTATCTACCCACTGCTGGACATAAGCCTTCCCCAATACTTTCCACCAAATACGATCCTCCGCGTTCCGCATCCAGGCGCTTCCAGCAACTTTCTTAAGGTCATTTAGAAGGAGGGCGTCCTTAATCCCTATGCACGGCCTCCAATCTAATACCTTCCTCCCCTATATGCCATCACTTACTCGGCAGATGTGACCGGCCCATTGCCACTTCAGCTTGCAAACTCTGAAGGCTATGTGGACATCATTGGTTCTCCGTCGAATTTCTTCGTTCCAGATTCGATACCTCAGAGAAACCCCTGACACATTTCTGAGCCTGTCACTGTTCAGGAATTTATTCATCAGAGATTTTATTTAACCAAATCAGTATATTATTGCCGGCTTATATATTACGAACTTTATCCTCATGCCGCATTTAGCCTAGATATTAAAGTGTAAAACCTGGATGCCGATAGGAGCCTTTGGCATGTGATTAATGATTTTTGCGACGCCGATGGGTGGCCGCGGCACTGAATAAGTTAGATACTGATATCTGAGTGGGCAATATTATACACATAAAACTCTGTGGTCACTATATGGGTACTACCCAACCAGTTCTCCGGTTTCGGAAAAGCGGAAATGTAAAAATACAGTTTAAAGTTCGACGAGCAACGAAATATTTTTTTAGATGTCAGTTAACAGAAAATAAATATTGCGCTGTTAATCGCGAACCACGGCTGATCCAATTTTAGTAGTAGATTTATCTACGTACTTACTTTGAATATTTCAATTGGACTTACTTTAGTAACTTGGTGGACTTACTTTAGTAAGTCCAATTGATTTAAAAAAACCGTCAAAGTCGGACTCGCACATGAAGGGTTACGTAACATTATCTATAAAAACGGAAAAAGAATCATGTCTGTTATATGGGTGCCCCTCTTAAATATATGTTTTATTTTAATTTGATTATTTATTTTTAAAGTGAATATATAACTCAATACTCCGTGAATATTTCAAGCGTCTACCTGTTGCCATTATCAATATCGAGCAAAAAAAATCACCTTCATTGTATGTGAGCCCCCTTAAATATTCATTTTATTCTGTTTTTAAGTATTTTGTTGTTATAGCGGCAACAGAAATACATTATCTGTGAAAATTTCAACTGTCTAACTATCACCTGGTGACGGACCGACGGACGGACGGATCTCAGTTATTACTGGGTCCGCTTTACCCTTTGGTACGGAACCCTAACAAGACAACATACAATTATAACTAAAAAGTTTATTATTGTGCTTCGCTCATTACGCCCTTTCATTTGATACCCATATTGTAGGGGTAAGAAGCTTAATTCAATATATGGTGGCGGCTAACATATTCGATAGAAATGGCTAGATATAATCATGCATTGTGATTGCAAGAACCAAAAAATTGTGCCCAATTTCAGCTCAATCGGACACTGGGAAATTAGTTAAATTCTACTTGCAAAATTTGATTACAAACACCGCGGTGAAGCTAAATAAAAACTTGTACCAGTGACAATCACGAGTTTGCGACAATCGACTAGCTTATGAAATTCCTCCTGATATTTTAAGCACAATGTAAAACTGTATTAAGTCAATTTGTCTTACTTCGCGGCCGCCCGCCGCGTGCTGCCTAGCTGGCTACTCGCCAATATGCGCGACATTCACCTACGAAAACTGCTGCCATTTCCCCTTGCACTTCAATAATTTTAGAAAAAAATTGTGAGTGAGTTCATACTCACGCTTTAGAACCGAAATCGTCGCGTACTTTCCGCTTCCAGAGAGGTTTTCTCCAGCGGACTATCAAGTGGAATGAGTCGCTTGTCAAAGTTTTCCCCGGAGGCTACAGCACTCTACTACTACTACAGAGTTCTTTAATAGATCATTTGCGCCAAAAACTTTTAAATGTCATGTTTAGATTTATTATTTAATAGAACGTTGGGTGGACAACGCACATTTGTGGAATGTAATCGTTACCTGTTATCTGCTAAAGCCACGATGATCTAAACTTCATACTCGCTGATCATTCTTGCCTGTGTTAGGGGCAATCACAGAGAAACTTTCAGCTTTTATAAAATGACGACGGTCTGGCAGTCAATGGCTCTTAGGCTATAACTATGGCTTCAGTTACCGCTTCACATCAAACGGATGTATGCTTGTTTACTACCATGTTGAAATGTACGTTAATATGGCTTCGATAACTTCTTCTTCGACTGCCACTCGATGTGGTATAAAAAAATCTCTTGAGCAATAAACCACTATTATTTCTTTGTGAATTTGAGCTTACAATAAAAAAGGTTTTCCTTCATAAAAACAGAACAGTTAAATGTTGTTTGTGACAACAATACGGTGTCATGTAACTTATTTTACTCTTAGTATTTTCGCTATTAATTAGATAGCTTACTATTGATGAGCCCGGTGCGGTGGTTGCCTAACAATGGCACCGAATAAGAAATAATACTAATACTACGAATGACACAAACTTGACGCTTTTACCACACCCCGGCCACTCCATACAAATTTCGCGTCGTTTACTACTACATAAACAATGACGTCTGTGCAAAGCGCGAATGAGCGTGTGTGCATGCGGCGCCATACAAACAGTTCCCTATTTGTCTCAGAGGGGAGGTGAGGTCGACACGAGAGAGCGGCAGGGAGTGTCCATACTGTACGTAGTACTTATACTGTGCTTTTACGCTGAGCGCGTGAGCGGATGACAACCGACCGGTCTGGGGGGCTAGTCAAATGGCAGTTTGCGAAGTAGATAAAAACAAAATTAAAAATTTTGAAAAAAGTCACGACGGTTAAAATGTAGTCGTAAAAGGATAAAATAATTTTGATACCCCCGACTAAAAGAAATTTATGCTATGAACTTAATAAAAAAACCAAGAAAATCCGTTCGGGCTGCCATTAAATGAACTAGTTTGGAAGTTTTATAGTAACTTGTATACTTATTTATATTTATGTTGAAAGCAGCCCCCGACGGATTTTCTTGGGTTTTTTATTAAGTTCATAGCATAAATTATTTAAGTCTAGGGTTTCAAAAGTATTTTATGCTTTTTCAACTACGTTTTAACCGTCGTGGGATTTTCAAATTTTTTAATTTTGTTTTTTATTTCAATCTTTTTAGAGAGCAAGCATAGGTATTACAAATGAAAACGGCATAAGAATCAGACTAGTAGTTTTGGTTTTGCACAAACAAATGTCTACTGCAGCGCCCTCTGGTGAGTTGTCACTGAAACACATATCTAAGAACATGCTCCAATCAAACCCGAACCTATCACTGAAATCCGCATCAAAATCGGACTAGTAGTTTTGGAGATACATGGCAACATTGGTTGCACAAACAAATGTTTACTGCAACGCCCCCTGGTGAGTTGTCACCGTAACACCTATCTAAAAACATGCACGAATCAAATCCGAACTCATCATTGTATACCGCAACAAAATCGGAGTCGTACTTTTGGGGATAAGTGGCAACATTGGTTACACAAACAAATGTTTATTGCAGCGCCCCATGGTGAGTTGTCACCGTAACACCAATCTAAGAACATGCATCAATCAAACCCGAACCCATCACTAAAAACCGTATCAATATCGGACTCGTACTTTTGGAGACAAATGGCAACATTGATTTGCACAAACATCCTAGCACCCTAAACGCATAATACCGTCTCCGTTCCGTCGCGGGTAACAAAGCGTAGCGATCGCTAATTTGAACTGTGGAGCTCATACTAAAATGTTGAAATTGACAAATGTCACGTGATCTATCTAACGTTCGTTACGCTACGAATTACACTTGGCTAGGGGGGCTGTTCCGTCGACCGGGAAACGCAGCTCTTCATACTTAGGTGCCTCAAGTGTGCGGAGTGAAACAGGGCTGGCAATGGCTACCTTGACTCTGAGATCGCGGGTTCGATCCCCGTACAAGACCAATATTTGTGTGTGTTTGTCTTGTCTCGGTAATTTCTAGGTAATATATGTCTGTACTTATTTACAAAAAAAAATGTATTTAAGTATAATATAATAGATAACTATCTAGTACACAAAATACAAGCTTCGCTTAGTTTGGGACTAAATGTTACGTATAGTACTCTATTGACAGGGAATTCATCCTTCATCAATCGGTTCCTGTGAGATTTTGTCCCACGTACTATCAAACTATCGAGGTTTTCCCAAGAAACTACAACATAGGGTTCTTCAAAAAGGGCGTGAAGGGGTTTATACAGGGTCGCCAAAGCGCGTGTGATATTCCGTGGCGTAGCAGGCATTCATAGACTCCGGTAACTGGGGTAGTACCTCCACCCACAAAATACCGCAGTCAAATAACAATTCCCTTGAGGGTTGTTGTGTTCCTGCGAGTATGTGAAATCACCAAGAAAGAAGAAGTTGTTGCATCGGCAGCGGGGGCGGCAGCTCGCAAGCGACATTTCATATTGCGAGCGTTTCTATGGCTACGATAACCGCTTTCCATCAAGCGGACCTCATGTTTGTCACCTTAGTAATAATAAAAAAAAACCGGCCAAGTGCGAGTCTGACTGGCGCACGAAGGGTTCCGTACCATTATCAATAAAAACGGCAAAAATCATCATGTTTGTTGTATGGGAGCCCCTCTTAAATATTTGTTTTATTTTTATTTAATTATTTATTTTTAAAGTTGTTATAGCGGCAAAAGAAATACATCATCTGTGAAAATTTCAACTGTCTATCGCGGTTCATGAGATACAGCCTGGTGACAGTCGGACGGACGGACGGACGGACAGCGGAGCCTTAGTAATAGTGTTCCTTTTTACCCTTTGTGTACGGAACCCTAAAAACGGATTGCACTCCGGGATGGCCGGCAGATGAAAATCGTTGTGTATTTTTTAATATTTTGGTTGGGATAATTTTGGCCCAATTGGCTTATTTATCAGTATAAAAGTACTAGCATCTATGTGGTAAAATAATTGTATTTTACCACATAAATGATAGTACTTTTACTCAATTATGGGCTATCGGTACATTTAAACTTAGCGGTTACATTTAACCGCGACAAAGTCAAAAACATCTATACTTATGCTTGGATAATGGATTATGCTTTTTTATTTTACATATTCAAATTTATATATTCGTTTTAAGACTTGTACCGTGAGCATAAATTATGAAAATGCACTCATTGCACTATCACGCGTATAATATAACGTCACCTCCACACACTCCGATATCGTTGGCGAGCGCTGAGCTGCACATACCACTTCCAGGCCGACCGCTGTATCAGTTATTTATTGCCGACCACTTTATTGCGCCACTGCGGATTTAGGAAATGGACACCCTCTGTGGCGGCAGTTACGACCCAATCAGCCTTGTATTTGGTTTGCAAACTACGATACTCATAATATTCAATTAAACTCCCGTCTACGACGAACTATTGTCATCCCGGCAGTCCAGTGGTTGTTGTGGATACTTTAATATCAACGGTCATAGGTTTATAAACACGTCTGTTTGTATTATCTTGTTTTTATATATATGACGGCGGCGCAAAAAAGACAGCGTCATAGCGCGCCAACGGCACGTGCACCGTGACGTCATCGAACACCTGCGCCGGCGCGCCCAACCGATTTCCTATAAAAGCGGGCTTAGCATTCAGTCGGCACGCATTTCTAATGAATGCGTCTTGGTGCACGGACCGTAGTCTAGCGCTTGGTCCGTCCCTGGCCTCTCTGACTGCCTATATGTTGGCACAGCGATTATTATTAATTACTTTCTAGTGATTAAATTAATTGCTGCCATTGCAATATAGTGCGTTTGATTGGTATAATTACTTAATGTAATTAAAATAATTATAATTGATAATACGATTGTAATTATAGAATATTATTTTAATTTGTGAATTATTTAGTTGTTAAGGTATAATTTAAAATAAATTATTGTTAGTACCCACACGCTGAATTTTTACTTCCGATGTCTGACCCAAACCCGACATCAGAAGTGGGATTCGAACCCCCTCCGCTCATTTCAGAGCCGGCTGCTTCCACTAATTTGCCGGATCAGATGTCCTTATTCTCTAACAGCATGGAAGCCATTTTTACAAAAATAGCAGAGAGCTTATCGTCTAGGCCCAGTACACCGCATTCCACTCCATTAGTACCTTTTGACCCTGACGATCCTAATTCAGATATAGAAGGTTGGTGCCAGTTGTCTGAGGTCATAATTTTGAAAAGAAATTTAAAGGGGGTAGATTTGATTATGGCACTGACTCGTTGTCTTAAAGGTAGGGCAGCTACGCTTTTAACTAAAATCCCTGGAAGTCAATTCGAATGGTCAGCAGTAAAAGAACTCTTAATGGCTCAATTTTCGAGGCCTATGCTCATTCAAGATCATTTAGACGAAATTTTGAAATTTCAAATTAATCCTGGGGAAGCCCCGGCTCAGGCATGTCTACGATTGTGGCATTTAATTGAAAAAATCCCAGATGCAAATTTACCTGATAACGTGATAACAGGTTTTGCTGTATCAGTATTGTCTCAATGCGATGTCCTTATACGACGTGAGCTGAATTCTACAACCATTCACAACAAATCCCAACTTTTTCGCTTATTGCGGGGTATTAGTTTAAAAAGGAAAAATGAAAGTACTGAACTGAACGATTCCGAACCAAAGCGCCCTCGAATAACTTTTGGTTTTCGAGGAAATTGTAACAACTGTGGTAAAATGGGACATCGAGTCATAGACTGCCGCGAAATAAATAGACAACCTATTAATACATCGAATGTTACAGAGAAGCGTATCAATCTGAAGTCTCAAGTAACCTGCTACGTGTGCGGCGATCCCGGTCACCTAGCTCCCAGCTGCCCCAAGAGAACAAACAGTTCGAAGAACGAAGTTGCGGGTTCGACAAGTAAGGAGGTGAACGTGTGCTCGAAGACTGTCCGCGGTGTGGTATGAGAAGACCCTTTATTTTTTTGACCCCGGCTCTGAGTGCAGCCTTGTTAAGAACAGTTTCTCTATTTAATTATATGCGGAAGCACGTATGACCCTGTCAATATTAGTTTATTAATAGGCTTAGGTGAATGTACCGTTTGCAGCACGGAACAGATAACTACCGGTATCCAAATTCAAAACATATCGATTAAAGTCGCTTTTCATGTGAAAGATGATGATAGAGAGAGATACTGCTTTGTTAGGTCGAGACCTCCTTTACAACGGGATTCTTGTTGAAATTAGTGAAGATAGTTTAATCTTTAAATAATCCAAGGAATCTAATTTGTGCTATTTATGGTAGAAAACAATTTAGGTATTGCCTCAATTGATATTGATTTAACTGGACTCGATAAAGAAAAACTTTTCATGATTTTATATAACAATAATTTCATAGTTTCCCTGCCTACAACGAGAATTAAAAGTGCCGAATTAAAAATAGAGTTCTACAGTAATTTATCTTAACATAATTATAATTTTAATTTATAGCCTCAATTTAACAAGAAGCGTAGCGATGTAAGTTATTTAATTATGTACGAGTAATACAACACACTAAATTTTACCCCGATTTAGTGGTAAATCTCCATTAAGTGACAGCACAGATGGGTAAATTATTTCAGAGTACCCTTTTGATATTTTTATTTTTCTTCTTTATCATTGATTGCACGGTAAAAATAAATGTACGTGCAAACAGTCTCATGTGCATGGATTTTAAGGAGTTAAATAGTAATACTAAACCAGATAATTAGCCTGTGCCATTAATTAATGACCAAATAGATAAACTGCATGGCGCTCACTACTTTTCTAGTACTGATAGGGCCTCAGGATTTCATCAATTACCCGTACATATAAAGTCAAGCTTTTGTTACTCCAAAAGGCTAATACGAATATTTAACTTTCGGTTTACAAAATGCTCCTCATGTAGTCGCATATTTTAGACGTAAGACGGTAGATGCAGAAACTCATTATCACTCTTATCAATTAGAGACGTTAGCTGTAGTTAGGGTAGTTGAAAATTATCGACATTACATAGAAAATAACATAAAGCTTCATTTAATTGCTACTGGTTCTAGTAGAGCAAACAGTCAATTTGAAAGGGTCATGCGGACTTTTGGACATGGGAAAATATTTTTACTGTAATAGAATGTAGTTCTAATAATATCTGGCAGGATCAACTAGGAGAAATCCAGTTAGCCCTCAATAGTACACGATCTCGAGTTACGGATTTTTCGCCTATGGAGCTCATGTTCGACATTCAAAGTAATACATTAAATCTTGCTAAAATATCTCCTAATTCATCCGAAACAGATAGAATTAATGTGGAAGCGGCTCGTTTATCTGCAGCAGACAATATTAAACGATTAGCTACTGATAACACTATTCGATGTAATAATCGGGGCAAAGCAAAGGTAAAACCTTTTTCGGTAGGCGACTTTATGTTCATTAGATGTAAAGGCATCAAGTTAAATTAGATAAAAAAAAAAAAAACTAAGGGACCTTTTTAAATTTATAACCGTTTCAGAAAATGATTAATCAAATATAATTTTTAAGTACTCTCACGAAAGTATGAGAGAAGTATCTAAAGGGCAAAAAAGGTTCCTTGAAAATTCCGAAAACTATTGTGATGAAAATGATAATAATGAAGCGTCCGTGACGGCGGATGATGAACTTAATTTATCTGATAATTAATGTAATGTACTACCTATCCTACCAGAGTTAGCAGAACCGTCGGTTCTCAAATGTTGACAAGTAATAATCTTGAATTTATTTCTCAAGTGTTATCCGTTGGATCTAAAGAGACCTTATCCATTGATTCTGAAGAAACATTCTCTGTTAGTTATTTTTAGTAACACTGTAGTAGTTACCTAGGCCAGTGGTTGCTGCAAGGGCCTCACCTGCTGTTGTGGGTGACGGTCTAGTCCAGCATTGATTGGCTATACTGAAGGGGTTTAATTTAGGCCAGTGGTTGCTGCAGGGGTCTCACCTACTTTTGTGGGTGACGATCTAGTCCGGCATAGATTAGCCGTAGGGGTCTCATTTCCTTTTGGGGATGACGATCTAGACAGGCATAGATTAGCTGTAGGGGTCTCATTTCCTTTAGGGGATGACGATCTAGACCAGCACTTATGGTGGGTGATGATCTAGTCTGGCATAGATTGGCTGTAGGGATCTCATTTCTTTCCGAGGATGACAATCTAGACCAGCATTTACGAGCTGTAGGGGTTGTAGGACCTAGTCCAGCACTAAGCAAAGTAATGATCATAAATTATTTTATAATTAACAATGGTGTCTTTCGGTTTAACAGATAAAATTTGAACGCTCGAGGACGAGCGAGCGTCAGAATGGCCGTGACGGCGGCGCAAAAAAGACAGCGTCATAGCGCGCCAACGGCACGTGCACCGTGACGTCATCGAACACCTGCGCCGGCGCGCCCAACCGATTTCCTATAAAAGCGGGCTTAGCATTCAGTCGGCACGCATTTCTAATGAATGCGTCTTGGTGCACGGACCGTAGTCTAGCGCTTGGTCCGTCCCTGGCCTCTCTGACTGCCTATATGTTGGCACAGCGATTATTATTAATTACTTTCTAGTGATTAAATTAATTGCTGCCATTGCAATATAGTGCGTTTGATTGGTATAATTACTTAATGTAATTAAAATAATTATAATTGATAATACGATTGTAATTATAGAATATTATTTTAATTTGTGAATTATTTAGTTGTTAAGGTATAATTTAAAATAAATTATTGTTAGTACCCACACGCTGAATTTTTACTTCCGATGTCTGACCCAAACCCGACATATACAACGTGGGGTAGCAAACAAGCATACGGCCCGACTGATGGAAAATATGGAACGGTTATCGTAGCCATAGGAATGAAGATTCCTGGTGACCTCACTTAATCGCAGGAACACAACAACCTTGGAGAGAATTGTTATTTGGCTGCGGTATTCTGTGAGGTGGAGGTACTTCCCCAGTCGGGAAGCTTATAAATCCGCTGCCCTACATCCCTTATTTGTTGTATTTTTGCGAGTGAGTGAGGTCACCAGAACGGAAGGAGTAACTGCGTTGGTAGTGAGGGTAACGGATCGCGAGTTTGATTTTGACTATGACTCAGTGCCGAGTCTTGATGCATTCAAACTTCGACCTCAAACTGTTTACTAAATCCTGCCACACTTCTCACTGGTATACTGAAGCGATCGTACTTACACCAGACAGACGTAGTATCCTGGTATTTCTTGTGCCTTAATATCAAGATATTGCAAGTATGGCAAGCCATACTACGAGGAACTACAGAATACTGTGGAAAGCCATCTCAAGATCCATGAACACCATGTGAAGGTCCTCTTTGCTAACACCGTGTTTTTCCATGAGTATTACAGTTTGTATCGCATCTGTCGTGGATCTTCCTGAAGAAAAAACGTATTGGTTTTCAAATATTGATATCATAATGTAATAAACAAAAAACGCTCATATCAAGACCAACAGACATGTTCAAGCACACGAATGTCTGTGTTGTGCAGGGATCGAACCCGCGGCATCGGAGTCAAAGTAGCCATTGCTATACAATCAACCACCGGGCTCATCAAAATTTATACCACTAAGGGAAAAACAAGCATAGACCTACCGCCGCAGCGGAAGCCAATCCCCATCGGATTTTTTTACAGCAAAAATCTTACGTAGCCTTAGCTTTGTGGTAATTTGTGTTTATCTTCATCATCAGGTCATTTTAGTCTCCACTATAGGAGCACGACCCTCTCTCGTCCGTCCCAGACAGAAGGAGGATTTGGCCTACACTCCCCACGCTGGCCAGACGGGTTGGGGAGGTGTTTATCTTAACTGGTAGAAACCGTGAAACTCTACCGACACAACAGAAGATCAGTCAATAACTTAAGCCTGGGATGTATTTTTGATATCAAATTATACACATCAAATGTAGGACCCCTGATTGTAAGCATTCTAGTCTACACCTCTGGTGCTGCCAGAGGCATCACTCACGCGTTGCCGACCCAGTGAAAACCTATTCAATTCTTACTTGAAGAGTAGTAGCACTTGAATAGATTTTCACAAGTAGTTTATCAAGGATCAGCAACCTGCCAAACCCTTTTGACAGGGAGTTTATTCCACAAACTCGAGGTATCCTCGAGGTAGAAAACTCCTTAAACAGTGCACGCTCACTTTGAATCCAATGTGTAAAGATGAATTCCAAAGAAGAATATATTGTTCATGTGCACACTTTGATTCTTTGATATATTTTTTTCTTTTCATTCAATAGGCTTGTTGCCCATGTCACAAAATTATAAAAACTCTCTATCAGCAACGTAAAATACATAAAACTAGAACGATCTGCCATCTTAAAATTTTAATAACTTATGTACGACGTGTTTTATGTTCGGTCAAAGTTTGGTGGGAAAGTCCATTTTAAAGGTATGGAATTATAAAAAATAAATATTACCATTGTAGAAACAATAAAAAAGACGTGTGGCACTCGGGCACTGCCGCGGTAAAGCTATTGCATAGCATTTTGTATCAACTTATGCAATTATAATTTTATTTATTTATTTTATTCATGCAGTATTGCTTTTTCTTTGATATTAATTCAAGTTACACTTTTTGAGCGTGGTGACCGATAAGAAAACAATTTTTTCTATTATTAAATAAATAAAACGAGTTTCGTAGAGTCGTACAATACGTCTAATCGCACGCACACAACGCCGTGTCGAAGACTGCCGAACTGAAACGACGTTAGACGATGCACGGCCTTCAAGCCACACCTCCTTGCCCGTCGGAGCGGGGAGCGTGAGGTTTTTTCGTTACAGAATTTCTGGATTCGGTCCCCGCGCTCAAGGCCCGCGATAGAAGCTATGCAATAGCTTAAAATATTTTTTTTTACGAAAAAGAATTTCACGCGAGCAAAGCCGCGGGCAAAAGCTAGTATAATATAAGTTTGACAACATTTGTTTTTTCAATCCACCATATAGCTTTGTTTGAATAAAGTAAAATAGACACTCCTATGTGTATGGACGTTTTGCACCCTCTGGATATTTTGAGATTTGGACATTATGAACCTAAAGGCCTACTAACAATAGCTTTTAAGATCACTGTTACTAACATTTTATGGATGATAATATCTGAAATATATTAATTCGAGTGCTTTGTGGGAGTTTGTTGTTCGCTTCGATCTACACACACATTCGCACGTAGACAGATGCTTTGTGTTGATGTTTTTTATACAGTAGTGTGTCTGGGTTTCGACCGGCGATAATTTAAGGGCCATTCTAAAGGATAATTTAAGGGTAATTCATCCAATTTTATCGACAAAATACCCCCCATGTGGGGGTCTGACTCTCCCCCTCTTAAAATGGCCGCCATCTTAATTTTTTTTTTTTTACTTTTGGTACTGCAGACAAAAAACAATTTTTCTATTGATCTGGAGGTCCTACATATATAAAAAAAAGATTCGTTTTAAAGGTAATGATATGGCCTATGAACTAATACAAACATTTAAAGCAAAATTATAACTAAAAAGCAAAAAATAAATTGAAGTATTAAAAATTTTCCATAAAATTATCTAAATTTACCAGTTTTTCAAAGTTTTTACAAAAACTAACCCTATTAATGTATGGATTTTGTATTCTGGAATACATTTTGAGATTATCTACAAAACGGTATCAAAATTACTGCTATGGATGTCATACTTTAAGAGTTGTTGTTGTTTGAACAGGACCCTTGCGCGAGCGGTCAATGGTTATTTTGTAGATAAATAAATAAATTGATGTAATGAGCAGGATAGATAGACTTTCTATACCACTCATTACTCGTACTCGACTTTCTAACCTAACAACAATAGCAAACCTGTCCAATTATTTGATGCCACTGGCCAGTAGATGGCACTAGTGGTATTTCTACATCGCGCTATGGTTGTGTGTATAGGATTAGTTAAACCTTAAGGATAATTTATCGTCACTCGATACGAGATGGCGTTAGTGGCAAAATTGTAACTCGTTATTAAGATTTTCTTTGTTACTCATATACCTGTTGTACGGAATTTTTTTGTTAGTAGTGGTATTGAGAAAAACCCACAGTTGTAAACCTACATGTGCAATTAAATATCGATGACTTACGGCCGAAAAGGTATAAGCGGCATATTTCAAACTTTACAGTGTTATGTATGAAGGTAAAATAATTATTATTATAAATGACGGTATTACTATATGGAAAAAGGTTCAGTCTGCCAATAAACGGATTCAAGTTAACGCGTGTTCTTATTTATCAGTGGCGACGAGGATTACCTACAGTACGATAAAACAATGTCGGTTGGAAAATTAAACGAGTTTGATGTGCAGTGCGGTAATTGGAAACTTTATATTGACCGAATCGATATGTATTTCAAAGCAAATGCGATAAAGGAGGAAGTCAAAGTGCCAACACTCATATCGGTGGTAGGTGACGCGGCATATGAACTTATGGTAAATTTGTGCAGTCCGGTTAAACCATGTAATAAAACGTTTAACGAACTTGTGTCGATATTGGAAACATTTTTACAACCCAAACCATCGGTGTTGGCAGAACGATATCGTTTTAGACAATGCAGGCAAAGTAACGGACAGTCGGTAGCACAGTACGTGGCTCAGTTACAGAAAATGGCGGCTAACTGTGAATTTGGGACAAATTTCAACGAAAATATGAGAGATCAATTTATATGTGGATTACTAAGCGACGGTATTAGGCAAAGATTATTCGCAGAGGAAAAGATTGTTTTTGAAAAAGCGCTCTCATTGACATTGTCCTTAGAGGCTGCGGAGCGGGACGCTCAGGCGGTGGATAGCAGCCACAATGGAGGCAGTATACTTGTGAATGCATTACGGGCGGCCAGCTGTTGGGGTTGCGGCGATATTCACCATGTATATAAACACTGCAAGTTTAGAGATTACGTATGTAGTCAATGTAATCAAAAGGGACATTTGCGGCGAGTATGTCCGGTGCGGGACAGCGAGACGGCGGCGTCCGGATCCGGGCTCCGGGTGCAGCGGGGACTTAACACGCAGCACGGGAGGTTCACACAGCGCGGGCCGGCGACGCGGTCCATAGGCGGCAGAGGTACGGCCGCTAGCGGCCGTGAGCAGCCAACAGAAAGAGGGCGGAATCGGCCCGGGAACACTTGGAGGAGCAATGCGCGGGCTCACTGGGTTCAGGAGGATAACCAAAAAGAACAGAAGACGGAAGCTGGGAGAAAAACCAGCTACAGCGACGCATCGGACAGTGAAGAACCAGTGTACCAGATGTCTTTAGGACGGTATAAACCGGTAAGCGTGTCAATCGACATTAATAACAGAGTGATCGCTATGGAAGTCGATACCGGATCGGCTTTGTCGTGCATAAGTGAAAGCATGTATGTAGAAAAATTCAGTGATATTCCCCTGAAAACTTGTAACTTAATATTAAAATTTTATGATGGTAGTCGAATAAAACCTGTTGGATTAATTAAGGTAAATGTAAAATATGGTTCAATAATAAAAATATTAGATTTATATATCATAAATAGAGGTACAACGAGTCTTTTGGGACGACAATGGTTGGCCGAACTTAATATCGAGATTCCAAAAATATGTGTCAATAATATTAGTAATGATAACTCGAACATATTAATTGTTAGTGACCATATAAATAATATCATTTCCAGATATTCTGAAGTTTTTGATAATGGGCTCGGCTGTTTCACCGGCGAGCGAGCTACGCTGCGCTTGCGGCCGGACGCGCAGCCTGTGTATTGTCGCGCGCGGCCGCTGCCGTATGCGCTGCGAGAGCGAGTCGACGCCGAGCTGGACGCCATGCTACGCACCGGCATCATCGAGCCTGTTGAGCACTCCGACTGGGCAACTCCGTTAGTAATTGTTCACAAACCAGATGGTTCTTTACGGTTATGTGCGGATTATAAAGTGACTCTGAATCCTGTCTTGTTGGTTGATAAATATCCGGTTCCAAAAATAGAAGACTTGTTTTCTAGGTTGAGCGGGAGCATCATATTTAGTAAATTAGATTTGTCACAAGCATATGCACAAATTTGTTTATCAGAGCAATCGGCCAACCTGACGGTTATCAATACGCATCGTGGATTATTTAAATACCGACGATTAGTTTACGGTCTCGCTTCGAGTCCTGGGGTCTTCCAACGTATCATGAATAATTTGTTAAATGGTATACCGAATGTAACGATATTTTTGGACGATATTTGTATAGGGGGAAAAACAATGGATGAGCATGTTAGAAGTTTGACGGCGGTATTAGAAAAATTAAAGAATTACGGGCTCAAGATAAAGAAACAAAAATGTAAATTTTTGACTAGAGAAATTAGATATTTAGGTTTCATTATTACTCAGGAAGGAGTTAGGACAGATCCAGAAAAGATTCAGCCAATATTACAAATGAGAGCCCCTAGTAATACTTCTGAATTAAAATCTTTCTTAGGAATGATTAACTTTTATGGAAAATTTATTAAAAATTTGAGTAGTTATTTGAGTCCAATGTATAACTTGTTAAAAAAAAATTGCAAGTGGGTTTGGCAAAAGGGTCACCAGTCGGCTTTTGAGAAAGTAAAAACATTATTAAGTAACAGTGAAGTGCTCACGCACTTTGACGCATCACTGCCGGTGGTAGTTACTTGTGACGCCAGTAGTCAGGGCATCGGCGTCGTCCTGGCGCACCGCGTGCCCGGCGTCGGCGGCGGCCATGAAGAGCGAGTCATCGCGTACGCGTCGCGCGCGCTGTCGCCCGCCGAGCGTATGTATAGTCAGATCCACAAAGAAGCTTTGGCTATAGTTTTTGCGGTAAAAAAATTTCATCAATATTTGTATGGTCGGCGGTTTGTGTTACGAACGGATCATAAGCCCTTAGTGAGTATTTTTGGCCCACGTTTTGGAATTCCAAATATGACAGCTAGTCGATTGCAACGCTGGGCTCTCATATTATCTGCTTACGATTTCACCATAGAGTACGTGTCTTCTCAAAACAACACAGCTGACGCACTTTCAAGATTGATGGCTTCATACAAGGCAGAAGGGGAAAGGGAAGATGATACTCCAGAGCAAACGTACTTACATTTTGCCGCGGATGCTTTACTGTTAGAATATAATGACATAAGGAGGGAAACAAAAAGAGATACGTTACTAAGTAGGGTACTATGTTATGTTCGAGAGGGTTGGCCTAAGGATGTTCCAATAAAAGAATTACAACCATTTTTCAATCGTAAAAATGAATTATATACAGAATTAGATTGCGTAATGTGGGGCCATAGAGTAGTCATACCACACAAACTACAGGCACGGGTTTTAAAAGAATTACACGATACTCATATGGGGATCGTAAAGACAAAAAGTGTCGCTCGCAGCTATGTTTGGTGGCCGGGCATCGATGAAGCCGTGGAGCGGCAGTGCGCTGCGTGTGTTACCTGCGCGGAGGTGGCGGACGCCCCGCATCGCCACCAACCACGCTCATGGCCTTGGCCCAACAAGCCATGGACGCGAGTTAACTTTGATTTTTTTGTTGTAGCAGGAACTAAGTATCTAGTTTTAATAGATGCATGCTCAAAGTGGGTGGAAGCAATTAAAATGACTTCAACCACCGCCTCACAAGTGATAGGTAAATTAAGAGAATTATTTTCGAGATACGGAATTCCAAAACAAATAGTAAGTGATAACGGCCCCCCATTTTCGAGTGAGGAACTTAAATATTTTTGTAAAGTAAACGGTATAGAACATATTTTTTCAGCCGCATATCATCCGGCCTCAAATGGCGCAGCGGAAAATGCAGTTAAATTATGCAAAAAGGTTATTAAAAAAGCCATAGCGCAAAAAATTGACCCTGAAATTGCTTTACATCGATTTTTGTTAATTTATAGAAATACGGTGCATAATACCACCGGCGACAGCCCTGCTCAACTATTTTTAGGGAGACCAATTAGGACCCGTTTAGATTGTCTAAAACCCGATAGAGAGAAATATGTATTTTCCGCACAACGTAAGCAAGAAAAAGCCGCTGGAGGGGTGCAGAGGCATTTTGAAGAAGGTGATAGGGTCTGGTTTAGGCAATTTGGTACAAAAACCAAATGGGAAGAGGGAATAATTATAAAAAGATTAGGCAACACTGATTATAACATAGAGACAAAAGATAAATTAATAAAACACCGGCATATTGATCAACTAAGGAGACACGATCTAGGGCCACCTTTGAACGATAATGCACAAATCAAGGATTCTGGGTTGTGCCCAGAATTGTTGTCCTTGCCTATGCGGGACGAAGGGGACCAGTCGGTAGGCTCGAGGGCGCCGGTAGCGGAGCGCGCTTGCAGGCCGGCGGCGGCGGATGTCAGAGAGCGTAGGCCACCCGTCCGATATGGAGTGGATGAATATGTGTCTATTTGGGGATAATTATGTTAGATTATGAGATATAACAAAGCTGTACTAAATTTATATACTTATTATGTTTATAGAACTATGCCACTAATTATGTATGTTAGGTTAATTAGAAACCAATAATTATGTGTTTAAAAATATAAGGTTAAATAAGGGTGGAGGTGTTATGTATGAAGGTAAAATAGAGAGTGATTTAAAGTTAAAATTTTATGAAAACACACCTCCTTGCCCGTCGGAGTGGGGATCGTGAGGTTTTTTCGTTACGGAATTTCTGGATTCGGTCCCCGCGCTCAAGGCCCGCGATAGAAGCTATGCAATAGCTTAAAAAATACTATAACTTTTGTTACGGCACTGTCTACATAAACGCAATATTTAACATAGCTGTCGTACAAATTTATGATTTAATGCATATAAAATAGCACGGTGTGACGTCATAACGTGGTGGCCTTTTGTATGGAGCGTTTTCGGGTTAGTCCAAAATTGTGATCTTCAAGTTATCATATCTCGAGAAGTTTTTATGCAATCGAAGTAATTATTTCACTTATATTTATATTATTGTGACGTCTTTAAATAACAAATCGAAAAAAAATGGGATACAAGCCTATTGTAATTGTTGTTTCACTTCAATATATTTTTTTCTTTTCATTCAATTGTAATTGTTGTTTCACTTCAACGATTACCTACATAGTATTATTATTACTTTATTACTATGTAGTATTATTGTTAGCAATACGTTTTAGTAATACTGTATAACTAATATTAATTATGTAAGATGTTGGTTTTCTAAATAAATAAATTCCCTGCCTATGGCAATATCCTATGCCTATAGTGTGTAATAACTAATAACAGCTAACATTATTCAATAATGAGTGAGAACGTTCATTACGCATCGCACGATAAATCGATGTATCAATTCAAATTCTGACAATTAATCTGATTTGTGTGTTTAAATTTGAGCACTCAATTAGGAATTTAAATTGAGCACTAATTAATAACATGGTTACTATTGGAAGTTTGAATTAATGTGTTAATTTTATCTTGAACTATTGACGTAAATACGTCTTTAAAATTGGATGTAACGTAAAATCAAATAAATACATTGCAACCCTAACATAACCTATTTTGCACATCAAAAAATACTTTTTGCACATCAAATGCAGAATTTGATATGCGATCTGGGGCCCTACGGCAAAGCTGAAGCCGATTATTAATTGAGAATATCAAATTTCGGCTTAGACTTATGGTACATGTGTTTAGCTTAGCTGGAAGAAACACTGGAGCTCTAGCGACTGACTTGTAGATGTTTGTCAATAACTAAAACGTAAGACCTATTTTTCGAATCAAAATATTCGATGGTAATCGGCTTCAGCTTCGGCGATAGGGTCCCAGAATAATTTGATGTGTAAATCTGTTTTTTTTTTTGTAGATCAATTTAATATTTTCCTTTAAAACTGCTTCCATAGGGAGACAATTCAAAAAAAATAATGATAAAAAGATCGGGGGACACAGTTTGGTGTTTCAGCTACATATCTATCATCTCCATCCAAAATTCAATCACATCACTGGATAGAGGAAGGGTCAATGAATTTAACACGCTAAGTAAGGACTATGGAACATCGTGTGCGGGGGAGGGGGAAACGCTGCCATTTTGAGCTGCGACTTCCATCACATGGGCTGTTCATATTTTAATTGTTATTATGTATTATAGCTTAGCAAATGTGGCATCTAGTGTAAAGGTCACTCAGCATTTTATGCAGTATGTAGCTGACAGTTATTAAAGATTAAGTGAAATTGTTAATCTTTAATAACTGTCAGCTACATACTGCTTTGCTGTTGATGTTCGGCATCAACCCATAATCATCCCACTGATGGGATACAGGTCTTGCCTCAATGGAAGTGGTTTAGAGCATACTCCACGCGTTCAACTGCGGGTTGGAGGAGACCAATGTTTTCAAGCCGCCCAAAGGCCACTGAGTTGGCTTAACGACCGTCTTACTAATAACAACAACCGGTACCGGAGGAGCTCGAGATAAGTAAACCCATCCATAAATAGACTACGGTCGACGTTGCTTAACTTGTATGATCGATTACACTGACATGTAATCGATCATACAAGTTCATCATCGCAACGACGCCATACAGAACTAATTACTAACTAATTACTACTACACAAATAATTTTACTACAGAAATAATTCTATAGAATGAGTGACGCCAAAATGTTACCCATAATAAAAACATTTTCTTTTTTCTTTATAAAGAAAGAAAAAGAAAATGTTTTTATTTCACATCACAAGACACACTCACCTTTTTTACTGTGGTCTGCCAAAATGTCTGCACTTCGCCTAATATAACCAGGTGAAGACCTAATGGGGACTGTCTATTCTGCGATTAGCGCTGCGCTGACGTTCTCATTGTAATGACCTTTTAATGTATTTTTATGGAAGAGCAAAACAAAGAACATTCCGGCAACGAATTCCACAATTTCGGCAGTTCGGCACAAGTTCGGCAAAAAAATAAATTGCGGAACTTGAATTGCCGATCTTTTTGGTGAGTGAGGATAACAATGACATCTTATAAGGATGAGATTTTAAATCAGCACGAGTGGCTCTAAGAGAAAAAGTAGAAGAAGTGGCAAGGTTAAAGAGCTATTCGAAATATTCCATCCAGACTATCAATAATGTGCAGGCAATTTGATCTACACTACTTTAATATCAATTAACTACCAATAATCTATCTGCACAACTGAAGCTTCGAGAGTGTAACCTCTGAATGGTTAGCACGACGCTGCAATCGATCAAGAGCGTCAAGTAAGTGCTTGGCAGAACTGTCCCAGAGATAAGAACGCTGGACCTTAATACCAATAAATCCACTACTATATTTTATTCCTGGTTTATATCATAAAATTTTCCAATTTAAGTGGAGCAGTACACGCTACCGACGGGCAACGATTTGGGGGATTTTTTTTATTTATAATTTGTTTAGTTTTGGTTCTTTTTCTTTTTTGTTTCCTATCTCTATGTAAATATTTTATTTATAAGTATAAAGGTTAAATATAAAAGTGGAGTCATACAAATGATTTTATAAATCAATTTCTTCAACTTAATAAAATATGCAGTTCATTTGCACAAAGTTCACTAGTACATTGGGGAAGTTACAAAAAGGGCGATATTCATATTAAAAAACTTTTCCACTGTTTAAAACATGCAACCTTGCTGAATCATTCATGAGCGGCTCGTATGCAAAACGCTAATTGGTTGGATTAAAAGGCACTTAAAACGACTCCCTGTTCAGCTTCACAGGGTTGAAGTTGTCAGACTGTTTTTTATATACTTCAGAAGACTCGAGTGTAGTGTAAGTGCTCAGCTATTTATTATATGAAATCATATATGTTAGATATACTGTCTTTTAAACATGTTTGTAAATTCTGATATAAACGATTATTATTATTTCTTTGTAATACACGAGTCAAGCCTAGTCGTTTGATAGGCGGTGTGCCTACGTATATAAACTACTAGTCGTTTAATACGCGGGTATATAGACCCAACGCGTAGATGGCCTTTTATTATCATTATAGAACTGTGAAGAATGACAAGAAAGTTCAAACAGTGTTAAATTGAGCTATGATTAATCAAGAACGTTAAGGCAAAATCGACAATTTAGAATTCATCTTTGAAGTAATAAACAGAGAATTAAAATCTAGGAAAATTATATTGATATTGTTGAGGATATATACTAGGGAATATATCCGATGGAAACATGATTTGATGAAGTTGACTCGATAAAATAAATTCACAAAGTTACCTCTTTCTTCGTGTCATTTTATCTTCTATTTTAGGTTTTATTCTTAAAATAAGTAATTTGACATTATAAGTCATTTACTAAAAAAAAGGTCATAAATAACTGGAGGTATATTATACCCGATAGATTTTTTTTTTACATCTTTAAAATTTTTAATCGATTATTCAATTGATTTTTGATCAGTAGGGCGCTCGCCAGAGTCGTCAGTGTCTCGCGGCTAGCTCACCTCGCCTTAAGAATGAGTTGCTTTTTTTTATTTATAATATGCTAATTTTAATCCTACTAGCTAAGAAGTTTCAAGCGCTTCTTATATTATGATAATATGATATTTAATTTGCATTACCAAATGTGTACAATTTACATGAACTATGGATTCAAGTTTATCGATATAGTTCAAGTCGACACTAGATAATTGCTTTAAACTGCAGCTAAAAACTTCTTTGGCTGAATAAATAGAATATTAAACTTTTTTGCCAAGTATGAAAAAAAAATCAAAAGCTACAAGCTTGTATATGTAAGAAGGTAGCCTTACTGCTAAAAGTGATCTTATTAATACAACTTTAAGGCAACGAAATCATACTACATATAAAATTAGCTCGAAGTGTGTAGATTTCGCATAGATTGAAAAGGTAGAATAAATAAAGAAATACTTATAATTTAATTTGTTTAACGTGCTACATGTACTTTTATTTTCTTCTATTTTTTGTAATATTTTCGTCACAATAAAATTAGTTAGAAGGAGAGCTACTGTGCAACCCCGACAAACCAGGCAGTCAAGCTTACTAAAATGTCTCTTCTGGTGCTGCCCGCGGTCTTTCTTTATTCATATTTATAAAAATACTTATATCTGCATCGACCTGAGATACGAGTAACTACAGAATACCGCAACCAAATAACAATTCCTTTTAGAGTTTTTGTACACCTACGAGTGAGGGAAGGCACCAGAAAGGAAGGAGTTTCTACTTTGGCAGCTGAGGTGGCGAGTGGTGGCGAGTGTTAGTATGGCTATGGTAATCGTTTCACATCAGGCGGACCGTATTCTTGTCAGCCATTACAATATAAAAAAATATCTATGTGCGGTTGGTCTCAAGTGGTACTAAAGTATCTATCTCCATATATCTCCATAAAGCACAGAAGCTGAAAATTTTGAATATTTATTACCTAAATGCCCATCATTAATGATTGACATCTGTCAGAACACCGCCCGACGATAATTTCAGACGAAAAAAGTAGCTGAAATCCGAAACCGCCAAGCCCGACCCTATTGTTAATATTTATTAGGTCACCCTTCACTAAAAATGAGGATCCATTTGACAAAAATATACATAGAATCTTTATTTATATGGTGAATACAGATTAGTCCACGGCTTTATTAATGAATAGATCAATTGGGTAAGTAAAGAGTCCTGAAAGGCTCCTGTGCCGTCAGTAGCTAGGGTGATGAAGCGTCGACTGCTGCACTTCGACAGGCAGTATTTATTTCCCATTCCACATTCGTTTTTTTTACCAAAAATAAATGCTTAAATAAACCCGGCCTCATTACCTACAATGATGAACCATTGCGATTCTAATGTGCCGGTCCTTAGCTGAGATAAACGATGAAATGTAACTTTACAAAATCTTACATTCAGCGCAATGGGAAAATTGATGGTTTGGTGGGCCTATAAGAAAAGTGCTAGTTCGCCACACAAATCTGTATTAAAATATAATGAACTTAGTAGGTATATTATAAAAGTCGATACTTCTAGTGGCTGGCATGTACTTGGCACAGTGTATAAGCATTGCCATTTAGCGTGGCAATGCTGTCAGCCTCCTAGGCACAATGCCATTTGACTGTGTGGCGGGGTGCTATATTATTTAGCAATTTTTTTTTTTCTTTCTCTCTTTTTTTTATATTATCGTAAATTTTTATTGATTTGTTTTATAAGAAATATATATCGTAAATTATTTGTGATACCACTGATACCTAGCTTGAGCCTTGCGATTCTGTTCAAAGGCGAGCTGTGAGAAATTGAGAATCGTAGATGACCTTAATTAAGCTCATACGTTGTAACCCGTGTTGTCTCATTTACACTTCTCGGTAGTATTTACGACCGGCTGGCGAACAGAGGCAGGTGAAGGAGCTCGATGGTGTCATTGCGCGTGTCAGTTTAACCGAACACGCAAGTTAAGCAACGTCGATCGCAGCCTATCTATGGATGGGTATATTTATCTCGAGTTACTCCGTGTTTCGAAGGACACGTTAAGTCGTCAGTCCCGGCTGTTGTCATTAGATGACAGTCGTAAGTCATGTGAGTGGCTAAGGACTTGACTTAACGACTGTTCACTAATGACTGCCCAAAGATCGGCTTGAATACACTGGCCTCCGCCTACCCGCAGTTGCGCAGCGTGGTGGAGTATGCTCTAAACTCCTTCGATTGAGGGGAGTCCTGTATCTCAACAATGGGATGATTAAGGGTTGATGCCGAGCCGAAAAAAGGTAATTTTAATGGACCTGAAAATACATATTTTTTATACCACGAGGGGTGATGTAAGACGGTTACAGTCGCCGATAGATTGCATATTATATAGATAGTCGCATTAGCAGCGGAAGTGTCAGCATGCATGCAATTAGCATTGCATGTATATAATATGGTCTTCCGTCCATTTTTAAATATAAAAAGGTCAAGAATAATAATAATTTGGCTTGCATTCATTGGCCGTCCAGAGAGGAGCCGCTAGAGCTATATGCTCCAGGGGTGGAAGTGTTAAAGGGCATCACGCCGCGAGTAACTTCGGAGAAAGCGCAGCACACCTCTCGACATCCCTGAGTCACTCACACCGGTGTTGCCCCCGGCCGTTTTCCTGGCATTTCGGGGGCCCATCTAGTGAGTGGCAAGCCACCGCCTGCCGCAAATAATTAGCAATTAAAACAGTTATGGCAGGCGTCCGTCCCTCTTCTGTAATAGCCCGGTATTAAGTTCACCCAGATCTCATCTCCATAGCCCATTTATTTTCCATCACGCCTGCCGAGACCTTGTATGTGGTATGTAGTTCCATTGACATATCCTGGAGCGGGACACGGCGGGCGTACAACATTACATCAAACTTCTCAAAGGGGCCTCTACGTGTTGGATCCATATCCCCGCGCACGCCTATCAAATGACCGGGCTTGACCCGTGATTAAAAAGAGATACATAATAATAATATTTATTTCACTAATACAACAATGTTACATTACAATCTAATCATTACACAGATTTTTTTATCTTGCTTAAATGAGCCCCGATTCTCAAACTAGGTCTGACCTGTATAATGAGAAATTCACATTCAGTTCGATCTTCAATCATTTACTTCAGCAACACTTATTTATATCAAGCCTACTAAAAATAAAACTAAGTAAGAATACCCGCCAGTAAACCCACAATAACCGGCTAGGTATACTATTACATATTTTATTACGTTTATGAACGTAACTCGAAGTCAAGGGTAGCCATAAAAGCACTACCGTAGTTGTTAAACCTAAACCGGTGAAATGGGACTGTATTATAGTGACATAAACTGGCATTTATTCATTTCTAAACGCGCATTACAAACGTACTCGTATATACTCCAATACACTCGTATATTGAAAAAAAAACTTTTTATAGAAAAACAGCGCTGCATGCGTCACCATAGCGAAATTTATTATTATTATTTTTTTCTTTTAGATATGTTACAATTATGTTCGCAAAAAATTATTCAAGATGAAGAAGAAAAATTTCATTTATTTATCAATTCAACAAGAATACAGAATAACATATTAAAAACTATATGCAATACAAACAAGACAAGAGCCTATATTCCAGTGGTTTACGACTATCCTTCTAATGTTATAAATTTGAAAAGAAAATGGATATATGGATCGATGTATGTATGTTACTCTGACTATGGCTAAACGGGTTTTAATAAAATTTAGTATAGACAAAAAACGTGATCTGAAGTCTAATTCTCGTAATTATTTTGTAATCGCAGAATGAAAGTTGACCAAATCGAGATTGAATTGTGAATTGACTAAAATTATATACTTGATTTCTTTAATTAATTTATTATCAATTCTTTTTGTTGGTAACAATAGATTCTTAGTTTGTTTAATTCTCGGTCATATTTCGATATCATATAATCCCACTTAAATTAAACTTTGAAGTTTCATATTCTGATACGAGAATACCAAATGTCGATTTGTGAGATCGAGACTGGATAGGAACTGAATTTTGACCACATTTTAATTACAAGAATTGCCCTTCTTGGAATATATCGTCTACTTTTAATCCCGGCTGGCCCTCTGTTTATGTGAGGCAAAGCCGCGCGCAGAAGTCAGTAATTCATACGTCAATAGAAACCAGGGTACTCTGCTATACCTTCGTAAATCACGACGTAATGAAAGACAAACGTCCCGTAATCTTAATAAGCTAGGTGCACAGCTAAATTGAATTATAAATTTTGCCAGAGGCTGAATATTATGCAAATTGCCAAAGGAGTTGTGCCGAGTGAAACATGAGTACACTAGACCTTAACTCAAGTTTCTGTTTACTACACGAGATATGAACATCTCAGGGTTTACTGCAGTTTAAAACATTAATCATGTTAACGAACACAGAGTGGTTGAAAAATTCATGGAAATATAGTTTTCGACGTGACTGAGTTTCTACGAAATATGAATTTCATCAGCTTTTTAATGATACAAGAAATAGTTACTGAATATTTTATTATTTTGTGACAAACAAATGAATTATATTTGTTAATATGATGAATTAACCCACTATAATATAAAAACTTTTGAATGCAAGGAATAGAAAATAGACGTTTTATGTAAATATAAATAAACGTCAATTTTAATGTTAGTTTCATAATCAATTATTAATGATTATGAAATAAATGCAATAGTTTATTATTGCCATGTCTATCTATACCTATAAAATTCAAAGTCCTGACTGACTGACTGATATATCAACGCACAGCTCAAACCGCTGGGTCTATAGATTCCAGATTTGGCACGTAAGTTCCTTATGACGTCTGTAGGGGTACACTAAGAAAGGATTTTTCAAAATTCATCCCCTAAAGGGGTGAACCGGGGGTCCATAGTTTTACGCCTAAGAGGGTGAAACGGATGTCCAAAGTTTGTATGGGGATACGAGATTAGTTGAACTATTTTATCCTAAACTTACACGAGAAAGTTGTAATTCAGGATTTTTCAAAATTCAACCCCAAAAAGGTAAAAAACAATACCCATGGGTTCCAAAAGTCTGAAAAACATCACGGGTATTGTTTTTATGGTTTATCGGGTCGCTAATTACTAAAACAGCAACGATTTTAAAATTTAACGTAGCTAACGTAACCATCATTCCCTATTGGGGTGCGATGGGGTTGAAATTTCTAAAATGGGGTGAAAAGTCTGAAAATCGTCACGGGCATTGTTTTTATAGTTTATCGGATCGCTGATTATGGAACAAACCTCTATTTTATAATCAATCGTAGCCGACGTGAAATAAAATCACCCCTGTGGGGGTGCGATGGAATTGAAATGTCATAATATAAACATGGGTGTTGTTCTATAGTTTTCTGGGACGTCAATTACGAAAATGGCATCGATTTGAAAATATAAAATAGTGGGCACGAATTTACTTAAAAGGATTTTTCAAATTTTATCCCGAAGAGGGTGAAACGGAGGTCCAAAGTTTGAATGGGGCAAGGAGATTAGTTGGACTATTTTATCCTAAACTTTATACGAGTACTTCTATAGATAAATGAGTAAACACGTGTTTGCCCCGACGCGCGAGCGAAGCCGCGGGCAAAGGCTAGTTAGATTATAAAAGGGAGCAAATGTTTAAAAAAAAGAATGGTTGAAACTTTTTCACAAACGATGAGGTCAGTGTTATGGAGCACTAAGTGATGTAAGTGGCACACCACTCCACTCTGGCTCTTTGAGCCAAAAGCAACGTCACCTGCATGTGGTGCACCCTGCTGATTTATTAAAGAGACTCTACGCAAATACCAATGATACATAAAAAGTATGACAGCTACGATTGTAGCTGTCGTTGCAGAGCTACGGTCGTAGCTGTCGTAGCACAGCTACGGACATGATTATTGTCGTAGCTAGCTCAGCTTAAGTAAGAATGTAGCTGTCGCAACCCTGCTACAAACGGGCCTGTCGTCGTAGCGCAGCCACGGGTGTACCTGTTTAAGAACAGGCTCCGGACTGTAATACAAATATCATTATTGTCAAACATAGATATTTAAAGGTAACACATTACACTTTATCAGTCTCATCATGTCTTGTCCTTAGTTGGACTACAATAATTAAAACAAACATTATGTATTATTGTTTATTAAATTATGAATATAAAAAAATAAACAACGTAAAATTAAAACTAAAGTGAAGTTATATGCTACGATATCATTTATTATAATACTTCCGATATAAAAGGATCCCGCATAGTGCTACGAATGCCACGTATGTCTCTTACGCTGAATCATCTTATACTGACAGTGTTACGGTTTACAAGCTATTGTCTGTACCAAAGAATTTGACACACGGGTGCAAGAAAAGGCATTACCCACTTCAGCAGGCAGACAAAGTGCCACATCACTTTGAAAATTGAACTCATAGTAAATTAAGTAAATAAATATTCCTGAACTACTTATAAACTGCCATCTAGACCCAAACTAAGCAAAACTTGTACTTTGGGTACTAGATAACTGATATTATACTAAATACATATTTTTTATAGATATAAAACGCCACAGAGCAAGACAAACAGACATGTTCATGCACACAAATATTTGTCTTGTACGGGGATCGAACCCGCGACCCCAGAGCCAAAGTGGACATTGCTAGCCATTCGACCATCGGGCTCATATAAAATAATATTATTAAAACTCACGCGAGACATTATACTAAATTAATTAGATAAATTAAACGGGTCACTCACGTCGTTTTGTCGGGAAAGCCGACTAGTTTCGATCTCAAAAGGAGACCTTCTTCAGGGCGAATGTCCAGACACGTCCACCCTTTGTCTCCGATCCGAAATTGGAGATAGAAGAATTGGATCCACCGGCTGCCACTACGTCATCGTCGAAGGCAGCGCTCCACCAATCAACGCACCAACCCCCCACCACCCTTTCCAGTCGTGCGGCGCGCGCATTGGCGCGCAGTGTCCGGCGCGAGAGACAAAGGGTGGACGTGTCTGGACATTCGCCCTGAAGAAGGTCTCCTTTTGAGATCGAAACTAGTCGGCTTTCCCGACAAAAAGACGTGAGTGACCCGTTTAATTTATCTAATAATAATTTTGTATGAACGAAATCATTTATACGATTCCACTTGATTTGATTTGGATAGTTGATAACTGAATAAAATCATCGTGTCAAATAACCCTTTCGATAAGATGAAAGGGCATCCATTACTATAACAAGGCGGATAAAGTTTGTGTTATAAAATCACGCCCAAAAATCACATCTCACTATCCCATTATCCAGTAAGAAATCAAAGTTGAAATACCGTTTGTTTTTACTCTCTGATTATAGACTCATATATCTTGTTATAATCTGATGCGAACGTCGAAAACGGTTCGCTTATCTCTCCCGCAAGTAATGTACGATATTCGTCTTGCCTCATAGCGCCTCATCACTCTGCTGAATCATATTCTTCTTCATCTATCAGCATCATTACGAAAAAGTTAGATACAAAAAAATATTTCAACCGATTTTTTACTTCCATCCCTCCGAGTACCTACGGCGAAAACGCGAAAACTAAAGGCCTCTACAAAAATTCACAAACTTAATTTGCGAAATGTAACGATGACCGAAAAAGTTTCTTCCGCTCTGGTGAGCATTCTCAGATTACTTTTAAGAGTCTGCATACCCTCCATATTTTCCTTTTATCCATTCCTTCTTGTAGTCCTTTGTTGTAATAATTATATTACTACGTAAGGCATCGACCCCATCCCGAATCATCATCGGTATTCGTAAATCACATATTTTTCGATAGTAACTTATACAACAATAATACTAGAATAATATCTTCACTAACTTGTTAGGATCGGCAACTCGCGTTTTTTTTTATATGACAGAGGGGCAAACGAGCATGTGGGTTACCTGGTGGAAAGCAATCACCACCGCCCATGGCGATCAGCGACACCAAAGGGTCGCCGATCCGTTGCCAGCCTTTTAAGGGAAACAAAAACTCTGTTCTTGTCGTATTTGTTCGGCAATACCGCTGAGGGAAATTGATTCCACAGTTTCATTGTTCGTGGTATAAAATGTCTTAGGAAACGCACCGTAGTAGATCGCCAATTATCAAGATGATATGGATGGAATTATAACTTATTGCGAGTTGTACGATAGTGGAATTCAGCGGCAGATAACAAATCAAACAGCTCATCCGAGCATCCCCGTGATATAATTTGTATAGAACGCAAAGACACCTTACATCTCTACGTGTAGAGAAAGAGAGTCCAGTCGATCCGAGATCGGGTCACCGACGACGTGTGATGCCCCTGGTGTTGCAATGGTTCATAGGCTACGGCGACTGCTTTCCATCAGGCGGACCGTATGCTTGTTCCCACTTTAATCGTATAAAAAAACTTCAAAGCTTGTAAAGCGCCGTATAATTACTTTGCTAATATTATCATCAATAGATATAATCCGTCTCTGTAAATTCTATCCTTGAAGTTTGGCATGGCATTCACTCAGACCCGCGCCACTTTCTGTCGACGCGGCACTGTTGGATTTATTGTCCACATCTACCAGCTCATGAAAAATTCTCAATTTTGCCTGAAACTTCGGAATTTCATTTCGATGAAGGTTTCCAACAAGGATCGGGAGCCCTACCGCCGAAGCTGAGGATTTTCGTTAGAGCTAATCAAAAACAATTACAGAAAAGTTGTAGATAAAATGCCTTTTTGTATATTCACGTCCATTTTCATTCTTTGCATCCTGCAGGTTGTGTAAGAGCTTTGCTAAGTTGAAGCCAATTTTTACCGCCGTGATGTTAGTTAGTCTATGGCCCGTCTATATTATAAAAAGTCATATCTTGATGGAGTTTTGTATATCATAGCACTATAAGAAGGACAAGATGGCATTCAGAAACGCGGTAGGCTAAATAACTATTGCTCACTTGAAACCAAAACTACTGAAGTTAGAAATGCGAAATTGGAAATGCAGGCAACAAATAGGATAAAAAAGGCAATTACTACTATCGGTCCTAGTTAAGTAAATGTTGTAATATGTTCAGCTAATTGAACTGTGGAATAAACCTTTTGCCAAGCGAGTTATCCATTCGCGGTCTATGTAGTATATGTGGTCACTCTACCTAGGATGGAACAAAAATTATTGTTTTTTATACTGTGTCAGGTGGCAGATTAGCAGACGGCGCGCCTGATGTTAAATGGTAAACGTAACCGTAGAAAAGCTCGCAACATGAAACATGCAGCAGGTGAGGTTAGACTCTGATTTATGTAACGCGAAATTAGACTGCAATACTCTGCTTACTGATACATAAAATACTATTAACAAATTAATAATAAATTGTAATATATATATGCTTACCTATTAAGTGGATATGTAATAAAAATATATAATATAGACCATGTGCGTGCACGCCTAGTTTATATAAATTATATTAAAGTAGAAGACGTAGTTCTACTTTAATATAATTTATAAATATACGTACATCTGCGACTAATATAGCCCCCCTTAAACCTACACCCGTGTCACAAGTCTCGGGATCTACTTGGTGTTTCTCTCTCTGCCACACGATGGACCCGGCACCCGCACGGTGAATCCATGGAAGCTAAGAAGTTCGTCTCTGTACTATATACATACTGTCTATAAATGTCTACTACTGATATAGTCTATACTGTTTGCTGTCTTCTGATATAGTATATACTCGTATTTAAGGTCTTCTACAATTTATTTCGTAATATACATTCACCATAAATTCAATCTGATATGCTAACTGAACTTTTATTAAATGTAATATCGTTATACAAATGTAAAATAAAATACTCATACATGTATTGAGACTCCACGAACAGTATGTAAATTAAACGAAATCGCCTTACGTTCCGATGCGAGCCCGACGGAATACGTTGTTAACATTTGAAGGTAAGCATATAAAGAGTCAATATCGGCAACCCACGAATAAATGGAACATAATGAAAATATATTACCCGGGCTGCCCTCGTAAACGAGTGCGGCGGAGGCGAATGTTATTTAAATAAACATTACCCTGAGCGATGTCGTCACGGAGTTCCAGATATCGTAAAATTTATAACTGGCCTCATGCGGAGCCTATTCGTCCAGTTAGGTTGTTCTACGAAAATCAATTATATACTATAAATTCTAATGTTCTAATAATATATTATTGTATTTTAATCGAAAACTTGGTACATTTTGATACCTACATGAACCCTTTGGATGTTCAGTGATGTGAATAGCCGTGTCCCTGCAGCTAAACCTTTGTTGATAAACGTATTTTTAAGCAATTATCATCTTGATTGTAGATTTACATATTTCCATATTTTTTATATTACAATGGCAGTTATGGGTGAAAATTTATTGATTCTGTGAGGTGGTGGAACTCTCCTATTCGGGTAACTTACAAATACGATCTACCCTACGTCTCTTTTGCCAGAGCCTCATTGTCGGCATGGCGCACTACGTCCAGGTGAGATTAGCTTTGGCTCGTAATCGTGGTGAGCCACTCACATGCCATACACACTAGTATATTGTTAAATATTTGCCTTCCTAATACTTAATTACCTCTAGAATTTTCTGGTCGCATATTGTTTTAATACCAAATTGCACCAGCGACTTCTACCGCGCGTATTTTAGTACCCCTTGGGAATTTTCAAACATCTTTTCTTAGGGCACCCCCTAGACGGGGTGCCATAAGAAAAGATGTTTGAAAATTAACCTCATAAGTAACCTATGTGCCAAAATTGAAAATCTAGACCCAGCAGTTTGGGCTGTGCATTGATATGTCAGTCAGTTTCGTCTTTTATAGATAAAGATATATAGACGCGTGAAATTACACAAGACCACGTAGTACTATTACTTATACTGTGACAAGAGTTAGTTTTTGGGCATATTTCTGAAGTAATCAAAACTCAAACATATAAAGTGTAGAATGCAATTACTGGACCGTTAACTGGGCGTTTCTGTTTTACAACAAATATAGAAATTTATTGAATATTCAATTAAAGGGAACAGGGAAAAACTGTCGGAAAGATGAAGAATTCTTTCTGCAAGACATCGGAAAAAACGAATCTTCAATTTGCCCTGCCACCCTAGACTGAAGCCTACTCAGCCTGCAGGTAAATCCTCCACTGATCATCTATTTATTGAGAATCTCTTTACAGCACATTTGCGTTTCATATTCAAAGAAAACCAACTTTCCCGGAGGAATCTCGAAAAATACATCTTTTTATATCCTAAGGAAAAACTCTGTGTAAAGCTTCAGCTTTCTAGATCCGCTTCGGCTTTTTTGATCCCAAGGTTTAGGCTAAGCATTGATGAGCAATTTTTTTTTATACGACTCTCAATGCCAAACAAGGTACGGCTTGGGTGATATAAATCGGTTATTTGCTAACGCGATGCCTAACGTATTACTAACGCAACATCTTCTCTAAAATGTTTTTAATTTCATTGCATATCTAGTAACACATCACACACATCGTAGGAATACATCAATGATCAAAAGCATTGTCATTTGACTATGGATGTCTATGAAGAGTCTCTCCACTCTCCATTAGGACTCGACATGGTCTACATCCATTCCGCAAGAGCCTCGTAGCCAAACTCGTAGCTTAACGGCACCGTGCACCACGTGTAGATGAGGTTAGGTTTAGCTCTGAAGATGGTGATGATCCTTTCATAAATTAATTAAAAAAATAACACAGTAAGTTACATTTTTAGGTTCTAGGTAAAAAAAACGTAGGAATCAATCAATAGGCAGCGTAGTACATTAACTGTAACAAGATCACAAAAGCAACAAATACAAGAGATCTATTTTATAACTCAAGGGGATAATTTCGCTTCGTTCAAGTCGTGTTCTGGTTCTCAAAATGAGCATTTCTGAGAGTTTTCAATTTCACGTGCAAGTGAGTTGAATACAAGTAAGATGCTACGCTGAATAAGCGTCTCGCGCCGTTTGAGCGTTTGAGCTCCGCGCTACTCAACAATTCAAAAGTTTATTTCTTACATATTTGCTGCTTTTGTAGCAATTCTTTGAACACTATTAGGTAGGTACTTCATTGTCTATTAGCTGATAATAAAGTTCTTATAAATATGAATATGTACTAAATATTTTTTAATATAGCTAACCCGACGAACATTGTTCTGCCATATTTATTACTTTTTTTATTTTATGATATTAAATTATTTTAGCGGTATAAAACGACTTATTTATATATACCTACCAAATATAGATAAAATAAAAACTCCGGGACTCCGGTTGCACTCTCTGAGTGCCGGCAGAAGTGAAAACTTGAACATTAACGTTGTGCATTTTTGAATGCTGTGGAATGGTTAGGGAATAATTTCGAACGAATAGTTTTATTTATCAGTATAAAAGTACTATCGTTTATGTGGTAAAATACAATATTCATTTATTTCGCTATAGAACACAAACATGACAATTTATATTACATTAAAAATAAACAGCAGGAGCATACATTTTCGCTTGCGGTAGAAAGAGAGGGGGACATTACTTCCTCTCCTACGCCGCTCCGGCGGCGGCGGTCTGTATCGGCACACGGCCGTTGGTTAACGTGATCTTAAGGTCTTAGCAGCGAGCTGACTATATATATATATATATGCTAAATAAATAATGACATGCGATTTATGTTTCTATGAGTTATAGTTTTGTAATTATATAGACCAATTAGTTGCAGTCCAGTTTTCTGACCTGCCCCCTTACCACCAACTCTTATTGTGATTCAATTACTGAATAGAATGCTTATTCATTGGTATGAATAAGCATTATATTCAGTTACTGAATCACAATACGAGTTGGTGTAAGGGGGCTGGTATCCGTATGTATTGGAGTGATTTTAAAGACCTTTCACGTCAAAAAAACATAAAAATCGGTTGCAATTTCGAAGGAAAATACAGCGTGACACGAGATACGACCACAAACAGCGTGACACGAGATTTTTATGTATATAGATATAAAACAAGCTTACTTTGGCACTGTAATTTGTCCTGGAATATTTATAACATCGTATAATCTATATAAATTACATACTAAATAATATTTACTGTATACGTTTGTCTATTATGTGTTTTATGTAATATATTTTTAATTATTAAAATTATATATTTTCTTTACGTTATGGACATTATTAAAATTTATAAACATACGATTACACCTCGTATGTTTATAAATTTTAATAATGTCCATAACGTAAAGAAAATATATAATTTAGATGTTTTTAGTATTACCACTCTCTTAGAGTCTCTAAATTAACATACAAAAAAATATTTTACTTTTAAAAATCAGTCAACGTATGCAACACATTATTCCGAATTTTCGGATTTCGTCATAATTGTCTCGGGTTACATCAAGAGAGCATGTTCATAATAGGCTACTTTCCGTAACTTGGTTTAATGACACATAGGAATTATATAGTCCATGAGTATCTTGTGTATGAGAGTACTAAAGTCGAGTAAAGTGCATTACGCATTGCAGTTGCACTGCCAAAACCATCTTTGAGCATTTCTTCTTCGCCAATGGTCAATAATGAAATGCTAGTAACAAAATAACAAAAAATAAGAATATTATTTATAAAATGTGTAAGGCACAAGGGCCCATTGGCAGAATAAATAATTTAATTTCGTCTCGTTTCGTCTCGTCTAGTCTCATTTTTTTTTCTCTCAAGGAAATTGTTATTTGGCTGCGGTATTCTGTGAGTTGGAGGTACATTCCCCAGTCGGGTAGCTTACAATTACGCTTCCTACCTCTATTTTCGCCAGAGCAGGGTGTAACGCGTGCAGGTGAAGTTGTTTTTGGTTCAAAGATGTTGATAAACCACTTACACCCCAAAATCGTTACCATTACGTTTCGTTTCGTTTTATTTCATTATAATGAATAATTTAAAAAAAGTTGGCTCAAATTACCTGTAAAAGATACAAATTCTTCTCAAGACTTACTAGCCTTATTAGGTATCATAAACCTACAAAATTAATACCTAAACGCGCGTACTCAATATTGCTCAAGTGGCAGGCGCATCCCAGTCAGAACAATAACTAACCTTTCCCGAATAATACGGCCCCAGTAACAACTGTTGTGATAAATTGCTCGCTAGTCCTAGGAATAACTAGTTTTTGTCACCGTTTTTATGTCGCATATTCGTAGTAGGCCAATGGCAAGCAGACATATGCTACTACGTTATTACACGCTAACTTTGTGCACAACGATATAGAAATATTATAAGTCAACTCATTTCATATTAATTGAAGCTGGGCGGTAGCAGCGTAAGATGTTATTTGCTGCTCGTCCTGAGCCATGGGAATCAAGCGAATGATTGATCAAGCGCTGAAGCGCCCCGGTGATCCATCAGACGCCGAGGTCTACGCCACCCGATTAATTATGATATCACACCTCCAACCACTCTAATTTATTGGTACGTTCACTTGCTCGACGCTCGAGTTTCCGCTTGAAGTACCAATCAGGTCGTAAAATATTGTATTCGATTCGGAATTTAGACTCGATGCACGAATTTCTTTGACTTTTAATTTTAGAAACTTGGTTCTTGCTCTCATACATAAACGGAATCGAAGTAATCGCGTGTTTAACTTACATTATGTTCTCATTGGAGCTTCGCTCATCTCGTATTATTTTTTCAAATGAAATAAAGTGATAAGTTCTTGATTTCAAATTTACTAATGGCTGTTACAGATCGAATATATCTGTAACAGCCTTTAGTAAATTTGAAATCAAGAACTTATCGCTCTGCAGTATTTATTGAAAGGGGCTACAAATCCGACCAAAAGCAAAAACTACACATGTTCGGTTTTTTCGGTTAGTGCTAAGCAGTTCATATGGGTCGGCATAGCATTAATTTCAACTGTATTATTATAGTAAATTGGATTTGGAGCAAAAGCCAACCTCACTTGTACATGGTGCACCCTGTATATTTGTAAACGAAAGTGTAGAGAAAAAAAGTCGGCCATATTGAGCCACAATGGGGCAGTACCTCCCCTCCACCTCACAGAAGACCGCAGCCCATTAGACTACGGTAACCGTTTTAAATCAGGCAGTCCTCGTACTTAGCCGGCTGTCGACATGATATAAAAAAATCTATATGCATTAAGCCACAGTTATGGCTACATGACACGCAAGTATAAAAAATCGAATATCATCTAAAAACAGTTCATAAAACTTTAATATAGCGAATAATCTAGTTGTATATTAGAGCGGGATGGAGGGCGGAATGTCAATGAAGTGATCAAGCGTCCGGTGCGTGGAGATAGCTGACGGTCTGATGACGGCCATTACGGAAATTCGGTGAATTCGCGGCCTCACCCCTTTCGGAGACGTGACCCGACGGCTAAGCAGCGCATGAGCAGCATACCACGGCCGGAGCGTTTACACTTACACGAGAATATAAGGAACACGCCGCCGACATCGCGATCTCACACTTTGGAGAATTATGTGGCTGGCAACATGCTAGGTGTGGTATGTACCTTTATAGTTGTATCTCACCTGATAAACCTCTTTTATTCATATTGACCGTAGGATAGTTCCGATTTGTATGTATGGTCAAGACTCATAAGTGCAGTACGCCTACCTTATCTATAAAGTTGAACAAAATATAACCTTTATTAATTACTAACATTGAATCCTTTCAAGCACTTAGGGTTGACTGGAAGAGATCTCTTATAGAGATAAGTCCGCCTTTATACTGTACTATTTGTCAATATATTCTTTGTATTGTTTTATGGTATAATAAAAAGGGTACATATACATATTAATATGTATTTATCTGCGATATTAAAAATTTCTTCAATTTATTTTATATCCTATATTAAAAAAAAATATATATAAAATCCAGAAAATTATTAAAGTGAATTTAAATAACATAAGCAAATGCAAGTTTTATTCAAAACGACATTTTGCCCGCTACGTCGTACTCGTGTATCTTCTTTTTTTATAAATTTTGCCCATGTTTTTATAGTTATTCTGCTATTCGGAGCCGACTTTGTTTTATACATATAGACTAGATTTTTTTAAATAAAATGTATCCTATGTACTTCCTTCCTTTGAGAATACGTGTTCAAAGTTTCATGATGATCGGTTGAGTAGTTTCAGCGTGAAAGTTACAAACAGTTTGTTTGTTACTTTCACACATTCACATTTGTAATATTAGTAAGAAAATAGCGATTAATGGTAAGGTACTGTACATCGAATGTTAATAGCATCCACCAAACTAAGAATGTGCAATTTAATTTGTATATATTTAATCAAGAACAAGTCTTGGAATGTAAATAGGTAGCTAACTTATCTTTAGGCCAAAGCAAACCTCAACTACACGTGGTGCAAATTAACAAACGAAGTTCTAGCAAAAGAGTCGTATGACACAGCGTAGTTACAAGCTGATCGACTGAGGAAGTACACTTCCTGACAGGAGACTTTAGCTCAGAGAAGAGTTTCTTTACTTCGGTGGCCGCAGCCAAATATCAAATGCAAGTTGAACTCTCACGTGGATAGGGTCCCGTACAATATATTATTATCACAGGGATGGTTCATACAAAGTAAATTAATCTTTTCATGATGTGATTTCATTTCCTAAGAGAAAAAAAATAACACTTGGTGCACAAATTTCATTTACCATCGAAATCGGCATACGTAATACTACCCCCCTTTTCTCTCCTGGCAGATAACTCGAAAGCTCCCTGTATACATAAAGACACGGATAAAAACTATTAAAAACATACACACATTTGTTACGCAAATAACATTACCAACATCTTGCAGTCGGGTAATAAAACATTTAGTGACTACTGTGTATAAAGCACAGAATACAGACTATTTACAGAGATAAAGAGAGCCGTAAAAGTTGTGGCCACTCAAACAAAGATGGCTGGTTTTGTGTTAATTTATTACCACTCGTCCACAGGTAGCTCAAGGTTTACAGCTCTCTGTAGTACGTACGCGAACAGAATACTGCCTACGTATTATAATTATATAATAATAGACAAGTGTAGACTAATAAAATTATACCAAATGGTTCCGAACCTAGGGGTAAATAGTAGGAGGGCAGGAGTAAAATAGAAATTCTGTTGGGGTAATCAAGCTAATAAAAGATAACAAATTAATTCAGACCAATAAGATCTAATATAAGGAGGGGGGTAAAATAGTTTCCTTTATTGATCATAGGGGTAACAACATTGAAAAGGTTAGGAAACGCTGTACCGTACCGCTACCACTGAACAGTGTATTGTCGTCGACTGTATTGTCAACGACACCTCTGTGGTGTCGTTTACAACAAAAAACAACCACACCACTGCTGTAGTGCTGTGCAATGTGTGCTGCGCGGCTAAATGACGCAAGTACGTGAATGGATAAAACAATTAATTATGTTTTAATTTTTAATAAGTGTTAGTTGTTGAAATTGGGCGAGTTCTCAAGGGATTCGTAAAATATAATAATATTTTGTATTATTTACAACAAAACAAAATAAATCATAACCTCATGTAAGTGTGTATGTGACTCACCGTCATCTTTGAGTTAAAACCAATCTCACATTCATATTATGCACCCTGTTTATTCATCAACGAGTCTCTGGCAAAAGCTTGGTAAGGCACAGCGTCTGATTGGAAAAATATATTTTTTAGCAGCGAAATAACTTTTTCCTGGTGACCTAGATGGATTATTAATATACGAATGAAGTTATCAGAGGAGATCAGTGGCGGCGTTGCGCGAGTCTAATCGAACATGTAAGTTACTTAGCAACGTCGACCGTAGCCTATCCATGGATGGGTTTATAATAACTCGTGCTTCTCCGTGCTTCAGAGAGTGCGTCATCTAATGCCAACGCATTAGATGACAGTTGTTAAGCCAAGTCAGTGGCCTTTAGGCGGCTTGAAAATATTGGCCTCAACTCGCAGTTGAGTAGCTCTGAACCCCTTCGGGTGGAGTATGCTCTAAACGCTTTCAGTTACATCATTGACAAGTCAAAATTTAAAATGTATTCTGATTATATTTATAAATAGTTGGGTGGTGGTGGCAGGGGTGCGCGATCATGTACAAAGTAAGCCAATCTGCGCACACTCAGCGGCATTTTACACCGCTGAGTGTGCGCATGTTGCGATTGACTTATTAAAATTTTGTATAAAAAACCCTTTCAGTTGAAGGGGGATCCGTATCCCAGCAGTAGGTAGAGTAAGGGTTGACGACGAAGTTATAAGAAAGGCGTTGCAGCAGTTCAAGCAGAGGTGGGCATAGCGTGCGAGCGAAACTTTATGTCACAAGCTACGGTTACCGTTTCACATTTAGGCGGGCCGTTTACTTACTCGACATAGTGTAGAAAAATACCGATAACACTTATGTACCGATTCACAGAAGACCATAAACGCTTACACGCATATACGAAAGTAACGCAATGAAACACACACCTACAAATATCGCTAAATGCCTAGGATGTATCTTTGTTGGATACTTAAAACTGTCTGTCACTAACTGTTTAATAACGCATGGCTAAAAAATATAAAATGAAATTTGCCATAATTATAAATTATAAAAATGTAATTAACTCTGTCAAGACTTCCTGGGCTGATTTCAAGGCTGATATCGACTCCACTTCAGATTCCAAATGTCCACAGTCGAAAAGTATAATCCATACCATATTTCGTCGAAGTGTGTCCGTAGTCAACTCTTATATTGCCCACTGCTGGGATACTGGTCTCCCTTCAATCTAAGGAGTATACAGCATACTGCAACATGCTGCTCAAGTGTGGGTTGGAGGAGGCCAATGTTTTCAACCCGCCTAATGGTTACTACTGGGGAAGTGTTGTTGCCCTTCGTCTTCGAGTGAGTGAGTGAAAGGAAGGAGTTAACATGGGAAGGGTTTTCCTTTCACGCGTTTGATATTTTATATTGCTAGCGTTAATATGGCTACGGCAAACGCTTCACATCAGGCGAGCCGTATACGTTTGCCCCCCGACGTAATATAAAAAAAAAACCGGACAAGTGCGAGTCGGACTCGCCCACCGAGGGTTCCGTACGTAGTATCAATATTAAATTTGATATTTTTCATTATAAATAAGAAATAATGCGTCGAAAAAAATAAATAAAATATATTTTGCAATGTGTACATTAAGCCCTTTCATATGATACCCCATTTGAACTAGTAGTTTCAATTTGAAATTTCGACACCCTATAAAAAATATAGACCCCCTATTTTTTAAGATCTATTTACAAATGTATAGTTTTGAGATTTATTCCTGTACTTGTAGGCTATAACGATGTTACTTGCCCAATTTCATAGTTCTATGTCAACGGGAAGTACCCTATAGGTTTTGATTCCCTTGAGAATGTGTCGAAATATGCGTTTTTTGCTGAATAAACGGCCGTAACTTTTTTTACGTAAACTTAGCAGTTTGATTTTTTTACAACTTCATGGGACCGTAGACCTGAGTATACAGTTCAAATTTCAGCTTGATACCTCCACGCATTCTCGACATAGAAATTCTTGACAGACAGACAGACGGACAACAAAGTGATCTTATAAGGGTTCCGTTTTTTCTTTTGAGGTACGGAACCCTAAAAAACTAAACATGGTAATCAGAATCCTAGTTAGTAGTCGCACTAACGGCCACTAGTATAGTGATAAGTACGAACACTATATCCGTATAAATTTCCCAACATTTCCATACCAAGTTACAGTAAGCTCGGGCGAAGGCTGGCTTTTGTAGTCTGCGGAGTCTGCCATAAAATGGCGAAACAACTGAGCTGTTTGTGGCTCTGAATAATCATCGCAACCTCAGATGTTAGGATAACTTATTCACGGAACGTCAGCAAACGCAACTTAATTACAAAATCGTTGACCTGTGAATTTCCCCTTCCGCTTAGACTAATTCTGTTTATGATATCAACAGCTGCCTGGTTTACCCATCAAGTTGAAAGTAATTACTTAATTGTAAATTCGGGTTTTATATAAGAATATTCGTTTTGTATATAATATGTACTCGTAAGTATGTACTCGTACATTACATGTGTAAGATAATCTACACTAAAAATACAATAGAGTATATGTAAACGGTACTTTATGTATTCTAATATAAAATAATATTTTTAAAATCGTAAAATATTTGAAATATATTGCACCGTGATGTGAAGTACTCAAGAAAATGGGATGAAAACTAAATATATGCTTCTGATTTAAAATGAAGTCGTCGGTGTCCTCTTCGGAATGTTTTAAAAATTGTTTCTTAATGGGTGCTAGTCTCATAGTAGCTCCCTGTATGGATTGATTACTTATATTTCAAATTTTGTTGGAAAATAAGCATATGGCCCGTCTGATGGACGCCTGTAGCACCAGGGGCATCACGCGCGCGTTGCCGACACTATAAATACCTCTTCATGCCTTTCTGAAGAACCCCTACCAGCATTGTAGGAGTTCTTCAAAAAGGCATATAGCATAGACTATAGTCTCCTGGGAAAACATGGACAGGCAGTTCTTCACAGCTTGATAGTATAGTACGCCAAACTGTATGCCAAATTATTGCGAACATGGTCGGTTAACCTGGTTTAAAAATTCAAAAGAACGAACTTACGTTGTCTTAAACTCAAGGAATGCGTTGCCTAATTATTGTCTCTAGGGTCCTTTACTGCTTTGAATCCAGAAGTGTTAATTACGACAGTTTTATTTCAGATCTCGTTAATTGCATTTCTATGCTTCTCATTTTGATATGTTCGAAATTGCCTCTACCTTCTCGTCTTTCACTACTTATTTACGTACTTTAATATGCGACGCTGTTTTTAACTTATTTGCAATGCTGAAATTTTTCGATAAGGTGCCGGCTGCCGGACTAAAATCGTGGGGCCTAACTTGCAAACTTGCAAACATTCGTTTTACATTTTGTAATTTACCACCCAAAAATGAATATTTATTTTCGATACATATCTGTTTTTACGTCACAAAAATTTAGATATATAATTGTGTACCAAACTTTACTTTCATCGGTTCAGTAGATTCAGATAAAACTGGTTATGACAGACAGACAATCAGAGACACTCTAGACCTCGGTCGGTGTCTGTACCAATGAAAGTTGTTACTTACATGCAGCATTGTGCCAATACTACCGGCAGTAATCCTCGCGAGCGGCCGCCTCGCCTCAACTTTTCCAATTCCGTTCGCCCATTTCTCAGGGTTGCCACACTAATCCCGGATTGTCCCAACTTTCATAACGGGAATATTCAAAAATGTTTTGAAAGTCTCGATGTCAAAAACTACAACGCAGATGTGCTTTGTACGGAAATAGTTGCGAACTTCTACGTCTTCCGTTGTGTGAAAGTTATGTGAGACCGCGATGGTTACTGTTGTTCGTTTCCGCTTAAATACAAAAGGGATAGAACATCTGAAATGCACTATATTCAGTCCATTTCATGAGCTGTTTCGAAAGAAAGGTACAGGCTATTTTGAAAGAAAGGTACAGACCACTACTTCTTCTGTATCAAAAGACACTGAAGTTCGAATCTAATGACTTACAATTCATCAAGAAGTTCAACCGTTTAGTCGTTTCGAGGAAACATAAAGACAAACGTACATTTAAACATACGTTTCAAACACCCTTCCTTTCCTTTTACACCTTAAAAAGCAAGCAGCCTTTCTGATGGTAGTTACCATATCCTATTATCATAGGGTGGAATCACACTCTGCAGTTCAAGTAAAATAATTTATTTCCTCCTATTGGCTAAGGATAAGTACTTATTGTCCAGCTGACCCTGCACTGGCGTGTCTTTGTTTCTTAAAACATTACTTAAATGTCACTTACTGACTGTTTTTTAGACATGCAGTTGAACCCACGGGTCAGTTTTGACTGAAATTTGGCTTACAAATGGTCATTACTATAGTGTCTGCATCTTATATGCTTGGATTATCGGATACGCGTAGCAAGCCACAGACGTAAACTATACTAGCTTTCTAATTGAATGTGTGTCTTTGTCATAATTAGCTCATATAATTAGCCCGGTTCATCGCGGTTGCCAAGCGGTTACATTACACGGCCAAATAATCACAATCGCTAATTTATCACGGATGGTAAAGGGCGATAATTAGGCTCGCTTAAACATACATTAGTCACTTAGACATTTATGTATACCACGCTTCGGGCCTGGACCGTCCTGAGCCCTGAATACAACCTGAATACGGTTAGTTAATATTTATGAAGCTGATAATTTCACATGTACGTGTACCCTCGTTAAGTGAAATTACATATAGCTACATAGGCACAATTATTGTTACAGCAACAAGTTTAAAAGAGGCACGGCTGTATGTCAAGCCAAGTTCAGAAAAAAATCTACACTAAATTATGATTTAACTAGCTTGCACCCGCTATTTAGTATATTTGTATCTCGATGTCCCGTAACAATTTTCTAAAATCCGTTCTTATTTGATGTGTCCTCATTATAAACTAGTCAAACAGATTCATAAAAGTAATTTTAGAGACAATTTGAGTTACACTACTTTGCGTGTTTCTGCCAACAGTTAGTACGTATAAATTACTCCCGGCCGACATTAACCCACTGCAATTAGTAGTATGCAAATGCTATGGTTATATTGATCATCTCTACTCCAGAACTATAGCTAATTCTGTGAACCGCCAGAGAGACCAGGCGCCATACCACCAAAATTTTAGTTAGTAGCAAACATCTTCAGCTTACTCGGTAGTGCTCTAGGATCTCTACCGGGTAAATCTAACCTAATTACCAGATATCAAAGCAATAGTTTGATTTTCACGCTCCGACAATACCCTCTTAATCGGCTTCAGTTTAACAGTAGAGCCACAGAGCCGCGTGAAGTTGAAAGCTACAATAGCTTCGAAACGTTCACGAATAATCTACGGCAAACCCATAACATACAGCGATTTCACGATACACAATACGCATGGAAACTCGGCCGCGTTTTAAATTAACATTTTTGATAGGATATATAATACATTACATGTACGATAAACTATTCCCAAATTATATTAGCGCTAAGACATTGAGAAAGTGCGATCAGAACTCGGCGAGCAATAAACGTAAATTTTCCTAGTCTCATAGGTAACTTCTGAAGTAGTTTCCACTGTAACTTAAAGTCCAATATCATCTATCACATCGCATTTAGCACTAGAACAAAGTGAAGATTCGTTCGGTTTGGAAACGACGCGTTCTCCGGACCTTCATCTTACTTGTAACTGTTGTAATTTACTAAAGAGGTTTTATGAATATAGTCATGTTTGTAACCGTTTTGAGGGAAGCATCGTGGTTCTCGTCATTGTGCATTAACTATAATTAAGGAGAGTGCATATTTGTGTCGAGCAGCCCGCACTTGCCGCGTTCGGGCCCTGTGTTGCGGCCTCATCATCGTGATTAGGGATCGTGTGTACTTTGGTTTACCGCTTGCACTTCTGTTTATGCTCCTAGTTAGAATGTTTATGGTTTGTTTAAACCAAAGTTTAAACAATGTGTCTTTAATCATCTTTAATGGGACACTACTTTACAGTGCGTTCTGTTTATCTTCCACAGTTGCCGCTGGAAGAGGAGCAGGCGATTTCGACAGCGGTTCCCGGCGAAGAGAGGAGTACTACGGAAGCCGAACATTCCTTATAGTGTCTCAGAATTCATGAAATTTTAGTGATAACGTAATATCATATATGATATACTTATGCAGGATTCGTTGTAATAATTTCGATCAAGTTGTATTAGTATTTGTTGACATAGATATTTTGCACGCCTGCTCGCAAGCAGCCTGCTCGCAATCAGCCTGCTCGCAATCAGCCCGCAGGCTGAATACACTGTACCTGACTGAATATGACATGTAATTATTTGACATACATAATATATTAATATATGTACAAACTAGGTTCTAATTGTTGTATTATCTGATTATTTAAAAAAAAAACCATATTGGCAAGTTTCTTTCAATTTGCCAATGGTCAATACCTAAATGCTAATATATAAGAATACTATTAATAAAAAAACCCACTGCAGTCCTGGGAATAAAACTACGGCTGTCTTGCAACTCACAACAAATTTAATCAGATATTAGTAAAAGCAGGAAGCTTTTGAAATCAGATTTTGTTATTAATAAAAATGTATATATATATATTATAGAGCTCGGTGGTCGAATGGTTAGCAATGGCCACTTTGACTCCGAGGTCGCGGGTTCGGTTCCCGCACAAGACAAACATTTGTGTACATGAACATGTCTGTTTGCCTTGGTCTGGGTGTTTTCTATGTATATATATATATATATATTTTAATTTATATACATAGAATATATAGATATATATATATATATATATATATATATATATATATATATATATATATATATATATATATATATATATATATGTAATTGACTACGCTCTCGATAGATTTTTAAGAGCCTACTTTTTCATCCTAACAGATTATAATCGTGAATTTCAATGCATTCTCATTTGTGTGTATAACATGCAAGTGCAAAATAAACGGAGTAATATTGTAGAGCTCAAATTGAGTTGGTCTTCAGTGTGCGTGACTTGCAATTTACCGATAATGCTCTTTTACTATGGTCCAGGTCTTTGTTACTCCCTAGATACTACTGCAACTGTTTCTAAAGTTCTGTAAATAGAATATTGTTTCATCTTCACTTTAAATAAATTAACCACTTCAAAAGAGGATAGGTGACTATTTTTTACAAGTTTTTAGTTAGTTTCACCTGTCCCTATGTTTGTCTGTAATCAAATCTTGGGTGTTAAATTTAATCCACTTCCCGCTTACCGATTGGTGTGAAATTTGGCATGCGTATGTAAATCGGATGTCAATACAATATTATCATGACATCGAGCTGATCTGACGGTGTAGGGGGAAGATGTCCATAGGAACTTGGTAATCAAACGACGCAACCCCATTGAGTTTGGGCTCGTATGATTCGTCTTGACGAGTACTTTGGTGTTAGGTGGTAACGAGGGTCTGATGATGGAGGGGGAAGATGACCATGGGAACTCGCTCGGTTTTTTGTTGGCACTAAAGTCATGTTGAAGTCTAACGTGGACGTTGCCAAGGGACTTGTGAATGGAGCGTTAGGTCATGTTACTGAAATAAGAAATGCTACAAACAACTAACCAGTAATTACATCACTTATTGATATGTAAAGTTTTAAATAGTAAAAAAGGTAAAAATAAAATTAAAAGAAAAAAACTTTTTTAAAAACAAGCTTTTATTACTTTTTATTAATAGGTAAAAAGAACTAAAAAGTTAAAAATAATTTTAACCATTTAATAACAGCGTGTTACATTGTAATTGCAAAAGAAAAATATAGAAGTGTAATATGCTAAATGTTCTTCAATGTTCCATCACAATGTTATACGCTTCAGCTAATAGCGTTTCAGCTGATTATCAGCTGAAACGGTATTAGATTTCAAGTTTCAGTGCACCGAAACAATATTGAGATAACCGCGACTAATTTCAGATATCAGGTTCAAATTTCAGAAGTTATAATCAGATTTAGTGGCGTGGACAGTGTTACTAATTTAGGGATAGAGGAGACAACTTCTGGAAGATAAATTCGAAAACTGCAACGATTTATATATACATAATTTACATGTCGTTATTGCACTTCCGGGTTTACAAAATCCGATATTTATAATAAATATCAAAATATCCTTTATAAATAAATAAATATTCCTGGATAAATTACACTATGGGTACTAATAACAGATATTATACTTAAATATTTTTTTTTTGTAAATAAATACATATAATACATAGAAAACACCCATACCAAGACAAACAGGTATGTTCATGCACACCAATATGTGTCTTGTGCGGGGATCGAACCTGTGACTCCGGAATTAAAGTGACCATTACTAGCCATTCGACCACCGGACTCGTCGATATATATGCGATTGTTAGTCAGCAAGGTACTTTATTAAATATATTTATTATTGTAAATAATTTTACAATCATTAAATATGTATTTATTTAATTATTGTAAAATGATAAAAAATATTATAATTGCTACTTCTGTAAAATTATAGAAGTACCTAATAAAAAAATATATTAGGTACTTCTATAATGTATGTGTTTATTAAAAAGAATCAAAAAGTAGAATTAGCATATTAAAAATACAATTTATGTTGATTATGCCGCTGTTGCACCATATGAGCGATGTATAAATGAAGCAGTAAATAAAAGAGCGAACAGAGCTAAAAGTATTTATCAATGACTCAAATCTAACATCTATTTTTAGGAATAAAAATATTCGATGGGAATCGTCTTTAGCTTAGGCGGTAGGGCCTATCTAGGCGGTAGGTAGATTGGAATTCTTGATGCCGAAAATCGAGCTTCGATTTAGGCAACTAACGAATGATCGTTAGTTCCCTAAAGTAGTGTAGTGGGGTGTAAGTGGTACATCAACATTTTTGAACCAAAGCTAACCTGACCTGCACGTGGTGCACCCTGCTGACTAACTGACAAACGAGGCTCTGGCGAAAAGAGAGGTAGCGTATTTTTTAAGCTGCCCGACGGGGGAAGTACTTCCACCTATCAGAATACAGAATATAATAGGCATCTTAGAGCTCTTTCGATTGAGCTAAACATGAGTTTAGCTCAATCGAAAAAGCTCCAAGATACCTATCGGCTAATCTTGCGACCTTTACTTAAACTTAGACCAAAGTAAGATTCTAGGAAACTAAAAATCCGATCTAATCACCTTCGGCTTAAGAGGTTGGGTCACTAGTTTGACGACCAGTCCAGCATTTTTGTCCGGCAGATTTTTATCAATCGTATTCACGTATTTGTTGACAAATATACCTCAGATACAACCTTTATTTTTCTCTTTGTCACAATTCGGATAAAAATCGTTTTCCTTTTTACCAAGAATAATACCTCCGACACTTTACAAATCTACTATCAAAATTGCATTCTCTGTCATTTTCATGGGGTTCGCTTTCTGAACAGGGGGAAGCTGATTTGTAAGATATTGTCATGACAAAATATAGCAGATAGAATTCCGGTAGGTACAAATATTTTTAGTAGCTCGAAACCTGTAATGTGATATACCTTCCTATATATTTACCTGCTGCTGAGTTCTACTATCGTACAACTCGTCAAAAATTGAAATTCCAACCATATCACCTTGATAATTCGAGATCTACTACAGTACGTTTCCTGAGACATTTTATACCACAAACGGTGAAACTGTGGAATCAACTTCCCTTAGCGATATTTCCGAACAATTACGACATGGGAGCCTTCAAGAACAGAGTTTTTATTTAACTTAAAAGGTTCGGCAACGGATCGGCGACCCCTTGGTGTTGCTGATCTCCACTTCATGGCCGGTGGTGATTGATTTTCACCAGATGACCCTCATGCTCGTTTGTCCCCCTCTCATAAGAAAATACCATGGTGCACGGCAGTTGAGCTTGACTTAACTAGCCATCTCTTTAAACTTTTATTACCTTATTTACCATATTGGTGTCTCACACATTGCCAAAAGGGAAAGTCAAATTACAAAAGCTTCTAATTTTTTCGTATTAAATTCAAGTAAGTTTCAAGATAGCCGTAGTTTTACTTCATTGTTCATTGCCTTTTTAGTCAAATATGGTCGCCGCTGTTAATACTGGAGACATATTGGTGGAAATGGTTGTCGGGCTCCCATCTCATTAAAGAAAAAGCGGAACGTCTTACTTAACAAATTATAAGCGACTGGATAAGCCGTAGATAACTTTGCAACTTGGTTCGACCGCTCTGCCAGCCAACAAACTTTGCTTAACACTAAAGACCATGTACATGAAGTGAATTAGTTTTTCGAATTCGAGAGTTAACTCCACCTGGTAGCATTCGCAGACCTGCTAAGAATGTTCATATGTTTTTTTTTATGTTCTTGTTTAGGATTTCGTGCCGAAAAAGGAAAAAATAACCCATATAGGATCACTTCATTATTCATGCGGCCGATTATCCTCACATGTCTTTTTCTCATGAACACATGGAGGTATTATTTCTTTTATATAACTAATATGTATTTATATAAGAAGATTATAGTACGAGACAATAATCAGCTTCATTCGCGTCAGAAGGAATCGTAGTAATTTGTGTATATATATACATATATATGAGAAGCTGATCATAGTCTCGTACTATAATCTTATACTCTACATATATTCTAGTTGCAAATAAAGCAAAATGAAAGCTAGAAGGAAGTTTACTGGTGTAGATATGAAGGTGAGCAAAGGATGAAGAGAAGCGAGAACTTTGAGTTCATAAATTAAGGCCATTCTTCTTTTTCAGTTTCTTTCTTTTCTTTTACGCGTTCTCTTACAATTTCTTTCATTTACTTCACAATGTTAAAAGAAAGAAATTGAAAAAGAATGGGTGCATCAATAAGATTACATAGAGCTAACATATAGGTAACTTGTAGAAGTAATATATTTTTATGTATACTTATATTCGGTTCACCCTGTGTAATAAGTGAAAACCCTAGACCTTGTATTTTACGCTTCTCATGAAAACTATGAAAGGCGGCGTCGAGACATCAAAGTTCTTATGTAGACGTATTGCGTGAATACTTTGTATCTTAGGTTTCCAACAGGATCAATAATTTCAAGCTCTATATATATATATCACTACATAGTATAAAACAAAGTCGCTTTCTCTGTCCCTATGTCCCTTTGTATGCTTAAATCTTTGAAACTACGCAACGGATTATGATGCGGTTTTTTTTAATAGATAGAGTGATTCAACTGGAAAGTTTATATGTATAATATATGCATAACATAGTAGAAAAACACTGATAATTTAGAGGTTTCTAATGTGATGTCGTAAATAAACACATTTTTTTGCTCTTTCATTGCAAACGCTGGCTGAACCCAACGAGATAGATCAAAATAATGTAGTACAGTATTGTTCACCTTAAAATGGTCTACAAAAAAGTTCGCGATGGTATATGTCTATCTCTTAGTGGTAACACACAATAACCGTTATTTTATCCTTTGCTTTTTACAAGAAATAATGCCTTATTTACGAAGCGATTTTAAGCAATACAGAATTAATCCTTATCCAATTAAGTACCTTAAATACATTGCGCATTTAATATAGATCAATATGGCCCTTCACAGCATGTAATTTAAATGAATAGTTTAGAAGATATTACACATTTAAAATGCAGGGACATAACGGCTGTGGCGGTACCGGCCGCGGAGCCGGCGGCGTGTGCCTATAACTGGGGAAGGACTGGATAGGACAAAGCGCAAAGACCTTCTGTAGTACATTTAGTATCAGCATTGCACCCGTGCGAAGCCGGGGCGGGTCGCTAGTATATATATATATATATATACGTACAAGCTCTATATTACAGATGAAAAGGATATCCGGTAACTATACGGCATCCTGCATATCCAGCCTTAATTTCATATGATAACAAACGGGTATACGGCCGGAAATCGAATTAAAAAAAATACAAAATGAAATATCAACATAACAAACAAAAGACTTGGGATTGTTGTATCAAAATCTACAGTAATAATTCTGATGGAAAATAATGGAAAGGCCTTTTTTACGTAATTGACTACTGAACTGCTGAATTCTATAACTACGAAATTTATCAAAATCCATTAGTTAGGATATACAATAGGGGTGGAAAATTGGTTTGGTTAAAAGATATTTTGTTTGTACAAATATTGTGATAGTATTATGAGCACATAATTATGGTTCCTTTGATATAGTTTATATACGTATGCCTTTATGCATATTAGTTATCAATAGAACCATCCAAAGGAGAAAGAAGCCCGCGCTGCGTATGAACGATCCTTTACGACGGCTATTGATTCTATTCTGGTGAATAGAAATGATGTCCTCATTGTGTGACCCGAACCTAATTCCATTGATGCGCCTGGGCGCGACGGCGAACTTCCAATGAAATTGTATTAAAGTATTCGGTCATATTTCACCCGTAACAAGAAAACGAGGATTCAACCTCAATATGTGCTCAAGGTGTCGTTATTCAGTGAAGCGAACTAAAGGAGCAAAGTTTGGGAATTCGCCCCCGGGGCCGATCCAAGTTCTCTGTTGCAATAAATAAGGATTTTAGCGACAAATTACCACACGAAAACGTTTCACCCTTTCTTGGGAAAGTTTCCAACTAGTGAAAATAGGATACGCAACCGAGAGCCGTTTGGCAATGCAAACAAAGGTTTCGAATCAATTTCACTCGAAGCCCGTAAATGTTTTTGGGAACGACGCTCTCAACTCGACTCTTTGATTAGGTACGCCGTGCTACATAAGACCGACCGACTTGATTTTCTCTTCATATGTTACATAGTTGACTCTAAAGTGTGTACGACAAGGCTGACAACTTCAAGAATGAAAATACGTACAGGCAATTTTGAAATTACTCACAACTTGTGTAAGCTAGTTACTCCAAAGTTAAACGGCAACAGATGCCACCTTTAGTTTACAGGTTTGTCTGTTATTATTTCAAAATTGATTTTCACCAAATTATATATTTTTTTAATATATAACTATCAATATTTTTAACTTTAAAGTCTGTTGTAGAATGAATGGAATATTGGAATAGTCCATAGGCTACGATGACTGCTTACCATCACACAGGCTGTACTTGTTTTCCACCTTAGTGGCATAAAAAACATAAATGAAAAATAGTGAGTTCATCAAAAGCGACCTAGGAAGGGAATTTATGTCAACGATCCGGGGCCCGAATCCGTAGGTATTAACGAACGTCTGCGCAGGCGCGAATCTTGCGAGGGAGCGGGTTTTGCGTACGGCGCAGCCCTGACTGGCGCCCCATTAAACACCTATTTTTTTGACGAGCCCGGTGGTCGAATGGTTAGCAATGGCCACTTTGACTCCGAGGTCGCGGGTTCGATCCCCGCACAAGACAAACATTTGTGTGCATGAACATGTCTTGGTCTGGGTATTTTCTATGTATTATATGTATGTATTTACAAAAAAAAAGTATTTAAGTATTATATCAGTTATTTAGTACCCATAGTACAAGCTTTGCTTAGTTTGGGACTAGATGGCCGTGTGTAATTTGTCCTGGAATATTTATTTATTTATTTATCTATAAATGTTGTCAGTGTGTACGCGCGACGGCCATACGTGCAGGCGACCTAGGAAGGGAATTTATGTCAACGATCCGGGGCCCGAAACCGTATGTACCTATACGTTCAAATTATTAAGGAACGTCAGCGCAGGGGTCTTGCGAGGGAGCGGGCGGTTTTGCGTACGGCGCAGCCCTGACTGGCGCCCCATTAAACACCTATAAATGTTGTCAGTGTGTGCGCGCGACGGCCATACGTACAGGCGCGCTCACATACAAACCGCGCTCGGTGCGTTTGTATGAAGTTACCTTACTTCTCTATTTTTACTATGCCGAAACTGAAGCCGATTAACACCGAATATCTTGACTCGAAAAATAGGTCTTGCGTTTAAGTTATTGCCAAACATCTTCAGCTTAGTTGGTAGAGTTTGATCGTTTCTACCAGCTAAGCTAAACACAAGTAGCATAAATATAAGTTGAAGTTTGATTTTAGAAATCAAAAATCTGATGGTAATCGGTTTCAGCTTCAGTGGTAGGGTCCCTGATATATAGCGATGATGGTAACCTAAAAACGCTTGCAAAATAAAAACCGCTTACGCGCTACCATCCCCGCTACCGACGCAGCACCTCTTTCCTTCCCGCACCTCCACTCTTTAACATTACAACAAACGTTCACTACTACTATTATAGGTTTATCATCACCTTATTTGTTAGTCATCAGAGTATTTCTGGACAATTTACACAACACCATCAGGCCCAAATTACGCGCAAAGCTTGTACTATGGGTACTAGAGAACTGGTAAATGTTCTTAAATACATTTTTTTAAATACTTATCATCATCATCAGGTCATTTTAGTCTCCACTACAGGAGCACGACCCTCTCTCGTCCGTCCCAGACGGAAGGAGGATTTGGCCTACACTCCCCACGCTGGCCAAACGGGTTGGGGAGGCCTGATCGATGTTTGATAATGTATTTCCCTTAGTCGCCTTATACGACATCCACGGGAAGAGACGGAGTGATTCTATTCTAATCTGCCGGAAACCACACGGCCAAATACTTATAATACATAGAAAACACCCAGACTAAGACAAACAGACATGTTTATGCACACAAATGTTTGTCTTGAACCCGCGACCTCGGAATAAAAGTAGCCATTTGCATTGCCAACCACCACCGAGCTCGTCATGATGACTTTGGCTTTGGTACAAAAATGATAGTGAGCTACTTACGCCTTATGTGTCTATTCTCAATGAGTTGCGAATCACCACCCTCGCTCTTCTATATGTATATAAATATAAAAAAAATTCTGGACAATTTACACAGCGCCATCTAGTCCCAAATTAAGCACAAAGCTTGTGTTATGGGTACTACAACAGCATAAACGTTACTTAAATACTTTTTTTTTCGTAAATACAATAAACTAATAAACTTATATTACATAGAAAACACCCAGACCAAGACAAACAGACATGTTCATGCACACAAATGTTTATCTTGTGCGGGAATCTAACCCACGACCTCAGAGTCAAAGTGGACATTCCTAACCATTCGACCACCGAGCTCGTCAATCGTTCTATATGTATAAGGCGAGTCCTCAAGTATTTTGGACACATTGCCAGAAAAGAATCCGACAACTTAGAATAACTGATAGTCGGAGGGCAAGTAAAAGGAAAGAGTAGGTAGATGATGTCCCCTACCAAGTAAACTGACGTCATCAGTGAAGCCACGCAGTGTATTTCAATCATTCCAAGGCCTTTAAAGAAGCTGCATGTCATATAAATAAATAAAAACAAATAAAATACATCCCCCTACTGATAGTATTAGGTATATTAAACTTTTATTATTTGAAGTGGCTTAAATTAGTGATGTTTACAACACTATTAGCTAGTGGTATGGTTTAATATTTAAAGACCCACCGTACCACCAGAGGTACGGCCAGGGGTACGGTGGGTCTGAAGCGATCCTCAACTAGGTGAACTGACGTCATTAGGAAAGCCATGCGGTGCAGTATTCCAAGGGGTTTAACAAGCTGCATGTCTTGAGGTTTGAAGGAAATTGGCTTAGCAAACTGATAGTGATAGTCACGACCGTCAGTCATGAGGAATCGACGAAGAAAAGTTACGCCTCTTTTTTATGCATGCAGGCATGTGGGTCACCTGATGGAAAGCAATCACCACCCCCCATGGAGATCAGCAACATCAAGGGGTCGCCGATCCGTTGCCAGCCTTATACTCTTTCGTTTCTTATTGTCTGATAACCTCACTCACTCGCAGGAACACAACAACCCTCAAGGGAATTGTTATTTGGCTGCGGTATTCTGTGAGGGGGAGGTACTTCCCCATTCGGGTAGCTTAAAAAATACGCTATGCCCTACCTATTCGCCAGGGCCAAGTTTGTCAGTCAGCAGGGTACACCATGTGCAGGTGACGTTGGCTTTGGTTTAAAGATGTTGATGAATCACTTACTTCCCAAAATACGCCTCAAATGAATTGTATGATTTTGTAGTCAATAATAAGCTATTAATACCGAACAGTTGTTATATTACAGTAGATTACTTAATGAAATTTGAAGAGGAGCTCGATGTCGGCGTTACGGGAGTCAGTCTAATCAAACATGCAAGTTAAGCAACGTCGATCGTAGTTTATCCATGGATGGGATTATTCATCTCGAGCTCCTCCGTGCTTCTGAGGGCACGTTAAGCCGTGGGTTACGGCAGTTGTCAGTAGATGACAGTCATTAAGTCAAGTTTTGGGGTGTAAGTGGTTTATCAACATCTTTGAACCAAAGCCAACTTCACCTGCACGCGGTGCACCCTGCTAAGTGACAAACGAAGCTCTGGCGAAAAGAGAGGTAGAGAGTGTAATTGTAAGCTACCCGACTGGGGAAGGTACCTCCACCTCACAGAATACCGCAGCCAAATAACGGTTCCCTTGAGGGATGTTGTGTTCCTGCAAGTGAGTGTGGTCACCAGAATGGAGATGCTGCGATGGCAGCGGGGGTGGCGGCGCGCGAGCGATATTTTATGTTGCAAGCGTTAATATGGCTATGGTAACCGCTTCACATCAGGCGGGCCGTATGCTTGTCTGTCACCCGAAGTAGTATAAAAAAAGACTGGCTTTTAGGCGATTTGTATACAGCTTCGCCAACCCACAGTTGAGCAGCGTGGTGGATTATGCTCTAAATCCCTTCAATTGAAGAGAGGCCCGTAGTGGGATCCCAGCAGTGGGATGAATAAGGGTTGACGGCGACTTAATGCAGTTAATAGCCAAAGTATTAGAATTACACAAATTACTCTGATGCTCATATTTCCATCGCTACTCGAAGTCGCTATGTTTCGAGAACATAATAAAGACATTTTCCAGGGCTACAGACCATAGACCGTCCGATATCTTATTACAGCGAGCTTGTAAACTGACGGAACGCTCCCCGAATCACTGCCTTTATGGCTTGCGCTCCCGATATTCACCTTCGTGAACGTTTCAAACGGAACGTAAGACAAACCAAAATAATCTCTTTGCGCAAGTAACAAGATCCCAAACAGATCGACGACGTGTAGTATGAGAGGCGGTGTGGGCTGATATAGGCAGATTTTTTGTCGACTGTGATGGATAAAGCGAAGGAGAGGAGGGCGACTTGATTGAAAATCCCGTTAAAGGAAAGAGGTGCTTTTAGGCGTTTTTGAAAGACCGAGGGACTGACGTTTGGGAATTGAACATACATTCGAGTCTCTGTTTTACTGCTATGTATTTGAATTTCATAGCACTGAAAAATTATAGATAGATAGAATATGCTTCATTTGCAGTTTACATTACAAAGAAAACAAATAAAAATATTAATTTGTTACAAACGTGTAAATGCAACAAGGCGGCCTTACTGCTAAAAGCGATCTTTTCAAGACAACCTTTAGGTGACGGATATGTGCATGACAGGTTTCACAAGATAAGGATAGGAAACATACACAAGAATATATATACCGACACAAAGATAGACAAGTGCCTTGCAATTTCTTTAATATTATCGACCCATTAACATTAGTATTGTAAAATTTTTTGACGGGAAACGTCTTTAAAATCACTCCAATACATACAGGTACCAGGCGCCCTACCGCCGAAGCTGAAGTCGATTACCAAAATATTATTTAATGCGAAAATGAAACTACTGGTTAGATTGTTGCTAATTATGTTTCGCTCAGCTCGAAGGAGCCCCCAAGAGCTCTTCAGCTTAGCCGGTAGAGCTCTAGGGTTTCTACGACCTCTTCATATCAACATCTTCGTGTTTGTCAATCTCTTGAAACTAAGACCTATTTTTGGTATCAAAATATTCGATGGTAATCGCCTTCAGCTTTGGCGGTAGGGCCCCAGGTCACAACGAATTGGTCTATATGGTCTTACCTTAATAATTACAAAACTATAAGTCATAGAAACATGAATCGTATGTCATTATTTAGCGTATATAGTCAGGTCGCTGCTAAGACCTTATGTTTGCATCGGGGCCGGGCGGGGCGGTGGGGGAGGCGCATTGCGTAGTATAACGGAAACCGGCAGCGCTCTCGCTTTTTTAGGGTTCCGTACCCAAAAGGGTAAAAAGGAACCCTGTTACTAAGGCTCCACTGTCCGTCCGTCTGTCTCCAGGCTGTATCAAATGAACCGTGATAGTTAGACAGGTGAAATTTTCACAGATGATGTACTTCTGTTGCCGCTATAACAATAAATACTAAAAAATAGAATAAAATAAATATTTAAGGGGGCTCCAATACAACAAACGTGATTTTTTGCTCGTTTTTGCCCGCAATTGATAACGGCAGTAGGTAAACGTTTGAAATACTCACATAATATTTAGTTATATATTCACTTTAAAAATAAATAATTACATAAAAATAAAACAAATATTTAAGGGGGGCTCCCATAAAACAAACGTGATTTTTTTGCCGTTTTTAATTTAGATAATGGTACGGAACCCTTCGTGCGCTAGTCCGACTCGCACTTGGCCGGTTTTATTTGTATTCAGTATAACTCACAGAGGTATAACTCACGACTCATACGTGATAGCGCGGGGATCGCTGATATAGACGTCTCAGTCTCACGTTATTTTATGTCGCGAGCGTTAATATGGCTACGGTAACCGCTTCACATCAGGCGGGCCGTATGCTTGTTTCCCGACGTAGTATAAAAAATAAAAAATAAAAACATTAACCAACGGCCTGGTGCACCGACACAGGCCCACCCGATTTTAAGACGTGAATACAACTTTAAAATTGCTTCCATAGGGAGGCAATTCAAAATAACTAATGATAACAAAATCGGGGGACGCAGTTTGGTGTTACAGCTACATATCTATAATCTCTAACCAAAATTCAATCACACCACTGGATAAATGAAGGATCAAAGAATGTAATACGCTGAGTAAGGACTATGGACCATCGCGTGCGGGGGAGGGGGAAGCGCTGCATTTTGAGATAATTTTAGTGCATATAACGTATTCACGTACAACACACGGCCGTGTCCGTGACATTACCACACACCATTTTTTTCGATTGTAAATAAAATCATTTCTATTAATATATAATACAAACAGATTAATGGCCAATAATAAATAGTAGCTTATATATCGAACCAATGAGCTATTAATTATCGCTTATAAATATACTAATAACAGAATATCTAATATAATAGGTTTTCGAAAACGGGAAACAAACAATAAACGAACCGGTTTATTAATTTTATTTGTCACAGTTGCCAGGTCACTTCCTTATTATACCCAGCATTTTATATCTAGTAGACAACATAGCGGCCCGCTTCCTTCAAATTAACTTTTCCGATGGTAGCTACAATATAAATTGATTTTTCTTCCCCAAAAACTCTCGTATAACAAATATAATCATAACCGTTTACGGCAACTGAAAACTTTTCTAAACTCGAAAGTGTATAACTTTACTAATAATTACTGTAACTTTTAAAGCAGTAACGTTACATAAATCGTATACCTAATCATACCCCTTCGAACAAAATATCCAATGCATTGTCAAAAGTGCGTCTATCTGCTACCTGGATAGCGACTGCAAACCGATGAGTCCTGCATAGGGTTGGCAACGTGCGTGTGATTCCCCTGGTATTATAGGCTGCGGTAATTGCTTACCATCCGGCGGACTGTATGCTTGTTTTCCACCTTAGTGGTATAAAAAAATAGGTTACTGAATCGATCTAATTATACATTATCAAAATACATTTGATAATACGAGTATTAATTTGACCCCCCGAAATAACACCTGATGCAATTGACTATCGGGCTTATCCCTACTAATATTATAAATGTCAATGTGAGTTTGTTACGCTTTCACTTCAAAACTACTCTACCGATCATCATGAAACTTTGTACACATATTCTCAAAGGTATCATTAGGACGGACATAGGATGCTTTGTATTAAAAAAAAAAGTAAACGCGAGCGAAGCCGCAGGTGGAAACTAGTTATAAATATAAAACAAACCAACAAATTGTGTCAAAAATAAAGAAAAAACAGAGAAGTGTAGTAGGCATATTGGTACATTTTGATTTTATGACTAGATAGGGATATAGTTGTTCCATAAACATATTTTGCTGTTCCTTTATTGGTTGATCATTGCTATCTTCCTTCACGAGCCTTTTATTCGCATCACTTCATTGCATGTGCATCGAATGAGGCTCGGTTTCGCATTATATACCTATATGATCGTCGTCCACCCTTATTCATCCCATTGCTGGACGGGTCTCCGCTCAATCGAAGGGGTTTAGATCATACTCCACCACGCTGTTCAACTGCGGGTTGGCGGAGAAGTACCTATATGATAATGTATAAACAAGACAATTAAATTAATAATTTAAAAATCCCCCAACCTTCAAGTATAGTCAAGTCCCTTTCATTTGATACCCATATTGAGGGAGTTGTGAAAAAATATACTTAATTCGTCATTTTGTGGTGGTGGACATCTTGGATTTGAAATTTATCATAGTATAGTATTCATAGTCAAGCCCTTTCATTTGGTACCCATATTACCTAAATGGATTGCGAAAAAATATGTAATCGACAGATTTCGGAAAATGATTCATCAAACTTAACTAAAAACACTCTGGACTAATTCCTTTCAAATAAATAAAAAAAATATTTTTTACCGTTTTTCCGTTCAGAAGCTACGATGCCACATTCAGACACACACACAGAGACACGTCAAACTTATAACACCCCGTCGTTTTTGCGTCGGGGGTTATAAAGGTCTAGTTATACATGTTTCCTTTAATTTATTAATAAAACGTACATAGTATTTTACGCGATCCCTTTCAGCAATGTCTTTTTAAAGAGACCAAAGGGCCTTTTTAACCTTTCGTACACATACAAGGAATGGAAGGAAACACATAAAAGGTGTGGAACATGAAAGCTCAGCAATTATGTTGTGCGAAAAGGGAATTTAATTTGTTACTGAGAACTGTTGGTGAAATAAAATGCGTGAGTATCTGCGTTTTAAGACCACTTTTATTCGTAAGTTTTCTAACGCTATGCTTTGCTCCTCTGTATTTATCTTTGACATGATTCATAATAAATTGACATACAACAATAAATTATTATTTTGACATGTTAATTACAAAATGTACATAAGTAAATGAATTGCACAATTATTTTTCAAATATTTTATCTTATATCACAGTATATAATGTAATAGTCTTATATATTACCACAATTATTTTATTTATTCCATTTTTAGGGTTCCGTCTTTGAGTATTAATCGATTAATACTCAAAGGGTTCCGTACCCAAAGGGTAAAAAGGAACCCTATTACTAAGGCTTCGCTGTCCGTCCGTCCGTCCGTCTGTCACCAGGCTGTATCTCATGAACCGTGATAGTTAGTCAGTTGAAATTTTCACAGATGATGTATTTCTGTTGCCGCTATAACAACAAATACTAAAAAATAGAATAAAATAAATATTTAAGGGGGTTCCTGTACAACAAACGTGATTTTTTTATCGTTTTTGCTCGCAATTGATTCAAATTCAATTTATCTATTGAACACAAAATATCTCTTGACAGAAAATACATAAGGGCATTTTCTTGTAAATCGAGTGGCAGACAAGCATACGGCCCGCCGGATGCTAAGCGGTTACCGTAGGCATATTAACGACAGCAACATGAAATAACGCGCGCGTGCCGCCACCCCCGCTGCCAACGCAGCAACTCCTTTCCTAGTGGCCTCATTCACTCACAGGAAAACAACAACCTTTGAAAAGGGAATTGTTATTTGGCTACAGTATTCTGTGAGGTGGAGGAAGTTCCCCACTCGGGCAGCTTATAAATACGTTGTGCAGGTAGCTTAGTCTTTTTCGCCAGAGCGTCGTCAGTCAGTCAGCATGGTGCACCATGTGCCGATGAGGTTAGCAAACCGTTAAGGAGTTGTACCTTCCATCATCCGATTAGGAATATGATATGATGACTTACCAGTCAGTCCATACCATGAAAATAAAGAAATGAAAAGAAAAATTTACAATGTTTTTCTTTCCGTCCCTTAAAAATGTGAAGGGTGCCTTCGAGTTTCCTAGGATTTCATCATCAGATTCTATTTTGGTTGCAACTGGACCACCTCGGGAGTATACTCTTTAGAATAAAAAAATAATTTCGAAAATCGGTTCACAATGTGAGATACCTACATTCTACATACAATCTAACATAGAACCTCCTCCTTTTTTGACGTCGGTTAAAATCAACTAAATCTCAGAATAAAGTCAAAAGTTGTTGTTATAATCTATTTTTTCGATTTAGGGTCGTGGCCCAATATAAACATCGGACGCGCAACATGCGCCACCATAGCGATTTTTTTTTCGAAATCCCCAATTGATATCGGAAAACCAAGGTCACTTTACAGTACTACTTTTTGATGCTCTAAACGAATCCGAAGTCAGAATTTCGAAATTTTGAGTTTCATGGCAACGGACGGACATACATAACGACTTTTTTCGGAAAATCAAGGTGACTTTACATTACTACTTTTTGATATTCTACACGAATCCGAAGTCAGAATTTCTAAATTTTGAGTTTTATGGCAACGGACAGACAGAACGACCGGACGATTTCATAAGCTCAATGAATTTCGCTGAAAATAATCTGAGTATTGCTAAGACCGTACTATAAAGATGTAAGTAATGTAAGAAATAGATATCGCTTGTGCATTGTCTGATGATGCTGGTTTAGCAGCTGTGTGTGGTACACAGCTGCTAAACCTACTTCCTGTGACAAAGCTTCGTTGCACTACGAATTATTTATACCTAGTGCATCTATATATACTGCACAAGGACACAGGCAGAATCCCTATTAGAAAAGTTTACCATGAGACCTTAGAGTATATATATTACAGTATATATACTCTAAGCATGAGACAGTTTTTTAAATAGTTTACATGCAATGATGTTATCTATCTATCTAATATAAGTATATAAAATTCTCGTGTCACAGTGTTAGTAACCATACTCCTCCGAAACGGCTTGACCGATTTTTATGAAATTTTATATACATATTCAGTAGGTCTGAGAATCGGCTACTATCTATTTTTTATACCCCTAAGTGATAAGGGCTAAGGTAACCCCTAACATTTTTTGTTTTAATTTTTTGGACTATTTTTTTTTATTTTATTTTTTTATAATGTGGCATTAAAAATACATACGATCTTAATTTTTCACCCTTCTACCATCAACCCCAAAATGTATATGGCAAAACAACGTTTGCAGGGTTAGCTAGTATTAGTTAGTCGTATTTATTTGCGCCTGAAAACGGTTAGGTTAGGTTAGGTTAGGTTAGGTTAGGTTGCTTGATAGCTGGGGTGCTAAGGCCGGAAAACCTCCTCGTGTGCTTGGGACTGTTGTTGACCCGTCTTTGTTGCTGGATACGTCCAGTGAGAACGACGTGTTAGCAACAGCCTGAGCCTGGTGCACCCTGGGCAACAACGGTCAGTAACTTCTCTTCGCGGAGATCTTGCTGACCGTTGGCCAATGTTCTGGCAGTGGAGGAAAGCGCAGTACTCGTACTGCGCTTTTGGGCGTCTGCGCCTCCCGTCCCTCTGACCTAGCAGAGGTCACGGTGAGGCGCACAGTGGAGGAGCGCTCCCCAGTGTAGGTAGCGAGGGGTACACTGGGGTGCGATTTGTCGAGGAAGAAAACCTCGTTAAAAAATTACAGAGGCGGGGGGAGGTGAAACCGAGGCCGGGAATGTCTTATGACGCCCGGAGAGCCGGTTTCATCATACCCAAACAGACGAGGAAGAAAACCTCGTTAAAAAATAACCCTTGGTGTCGGCGTGCCGTATGTCTCCCGGTGCGCCACTGATCGAGGAGGGGGAGAAACTCGGGTTCCCCAGGAGGAGGGTCCTCACGGACAACCGCCGGCGGGGTCGCGGAGGTAATGCTTTCGCAGTTCCCGTGTCCCCGCCAATCGGCGGAGGGAAGGAGATCGTGGGGTTTTAGTCGGTATGGCTGCCACTGGTCATGGCAGCAGAGTCCGACATAACCACGCTTGGGCAGCGTGGTATCCTTAACGGATTTCCCCACGTAAAAAAAAAAAAAAAAAAAAAAAAAAGGTTGCTTGATAGCTATAGCTATGGTTGCGTCATCTAAGGCATAGATTAACAATTTATGAACAGAATGAACATTCAAAACAATGTAGGTAGCGAATAGTAATAAAATACTTTTTATTTTGTTTTATATGATTTTATTACTCTTAGTATGTACTTATTACCTACCAATGTACTTAGATTTCAAACTTCTTTAACAGAAAGGGTCTTACATAATAAGTTAACATTTATTTATTCCAAAACTGAAAAATATATATAATGTCACCAGTTTAAAAAAAAAAGACAAGAGGTTCATTGTCGTACCCACAGATATAGGCATAGCGAAAAATCCTACATCTGTGGTAATACCTCCTTCTCGGCACGAATTTACTGACAAGTACATAATCATTGCAGTTGTACGACAGACAGATCACCTGGGTGGTTTTTTGAAATATATCTATTAGATGTAATAAAAACATGGAAATAGGCGTGGCTATACAATAAAAGCAGTGGTCACGCCTATTTGATTTTATTTATTACATATACGCAAACAAAACAGAAATATATAAAAATTTATGAAGAATAATAAAATATAATAAACTAAACTCGAAACTAAATGGCTTCAAAAAACTTTTTCCCATCGCCATATAAAGTTAGTGATGAAGCCACGAGGCTAGCAACATTGCCAAAAACAAAAGAAGAAGAAGAGATGTCAACGTCACTCCATTTGTTTTCTGTTACTGTCAGTCAGTGAAAATAATCCTATTAGTCATAATTTTTTTTTTTTACTCAGTCAATTTCTGTCTGGTCTGGTTGGCTAGGCTGCGCCTATATTGCAGCCGTTTTACCATAAAATTAAATTATTGATCCTTAAATAAAAAAAAACATACTCTACCATAATTCATAATGGGAGACTCCCTAGATGGGAGCGAAAATACCCCAGAGGCTCAAAATGTCGTCGTAGTCGAATTTCAAGACTTTGCAAATTACTTGCGCCGAGCGGCAACGGTACTTTTGCCTGAAGATGACATCGTTCCACCGGGTCTTAACACGGCACTGGACGAGAAAGTGAACCAGGATTGCATCCGAAAGTTCATCTGCGACCCGCAGGTGTGTTCGTTGTATCTACAGCGCTTTTCTTCAAAAGGTTTGTAACGATTTTTCTTTCAAGTATTGATCAATAGTATGATATCATCCGGCAGTCGGATTACGCATCATTCGTAGAGACCCAAGAGCACCTAATTGCATAGAAATGGAATAGTTTTGGTCTGATGATTTCTATTTACATTTTTCAACTACCTACTTTCACATTTATGGTTTGTTCTAACATAAAAGTAATAAGCTCTATATTCAGACTGATATACCGACACTGAAATCATTTAAAAAGCGATTATGTATACTCTGAAAATAATTATTTTAAAAAAATGTGCAGAATAACTATCTATTTTATACAATTCAGTACACAAACTAGTACAATAATTCGCAAAGAACAAACATCCAATACTAATATCAAAACATTAGTAAAGGAATTACTTAGAAACGTTAAAAGACTACAATAACAGGTATGCTCTGGCCTCTCTTGACAATGGCACAGCTACATGTGTGGAAGAGGCGGGACAATTTGGTTCCGACGAGTTACAAGCCAGCTGACATTTTTGATGGAGTTGTACATTTTTTAATTTTGTCATTATAGGGTACCTAGCATTCATTTAGGTAATTATTGAAATAAGAAAATGTCTTGTCTGAATATAGTACATATTTTAGGTTAAAGCTCTCATACTTATTACATTTCATACATAGTGCACATAGTACTATAAGTATGAAATGTAATAATTTATTTCTGACAAGCTTACAAATATTTACAATCTTTAATTATTGAAGTATGATATTTAATTCATAATTTATGACATTCACATAGGCCATATTAACTTCATCTATCTCCCCAGTGGCTTTGGTGATGAATGTAAACGTAAATAAGCTATAATATTGTTACTGTTAATACAATAAGCTATAATTTTGTACTATATGTCGAGTCTGGTAGTTGATAGTAGTAGTCGAGAATGGCTAACAATGGCTACATTGACTGAAATTACGGCGTCGATTCCCACACAAGACATATTTGTATGCATCAACATGTCCGTTTGTCTTGGCTGGGTGTTTTCTATCTATTATATGTATGTGTTTAAAAATAATGTATTTAAGAATAATATTAATTATCTAGTACCCAAGCTTTGCTTAGGGGCCATCCATAAATTACGTCACACGTTAAGGGGGAGGGAGGGGGTCGATGAAGTGTGACATTGTGTGACGAGGGGGTCGGAGGGGTCCTAAATTTCGTGACGTGACATTTCAAAATATATTATAATCTAAGTGTTAACACGAACTTTGAACTATTAACGAAAAACTCAAAAACATTTGTAACTAGATGTAAATTTGCAAAATATGTGACGTCACACTAGGGAGGGGGGGACTCTCACAAATGTGACCAGCTGTGACAAGGCGGGGGGAGGCGTCAAAAAATCATGAAATTCGTGTGACGTAATTTATGGATGGCCCCTTATTTGGGATTAGTTGACAGTGTGTTGTTTGTCTAGGAATATTTATTTATTTATCTATTTGCTTTTTTTACAGAAGATGATAATGAACAGCCCACAGAAGGTGAAGAGGAGAAAGAAGCTGTTACGTACCAAATCAGCAATGAGGTACGAACCATCTTAAAATAACACACTTTTTTTATAAAATCTTAAAAATTTGAGTCTACATGATTTTCTCTTTTACAATCATTGTCAAAGTTTACATGCATTTAATATAGAAAAAAATATTTCTTAATTCTTAAATTATTATTAATAAATGAATGCAGACGTAAATGTTACTCTATGCAATCATCATATCTACTCTTATTGCAACAAATAAAATTATAGTGCCACTATTAAAGTAAATTAAACCTAACTTACAGTATTATCACACCTTTTTTATTGCAGTATACATGTAAGAAATCTGTAAAAAAAAAATTACGTGATTTATTTTAAAAAAAATATAGTAAGCCTGCCACGCCCGGTACCAAGGATGTATCTACAACAGTTCTTGTATTAATTTATTTTATCCATCTATAGCAGAGGTCCCCAACTGGTGGTCCGTGAGAGGTAAATTATGGTTTGTGATACAAAGTTATGTAAGAAATTGAGTATTATACAAAATACTCAAATCTCGAGTTATAAAATAATGGATTTATAAGACAGTTGGGGACCATGCACGCAACAAAGACTTCGTAGTGCTCAGCCAACAAAAAAGGTTGGGAACCACTGATCTATAGGTTATGCTAAACGAGATACGGAATATGAATTCTAAAGATGTACATTTTTTGGAATTTTCTTATCTTATTTAATGTTTTAAAACGCACAAAGTGAATTATCAAAAATACAGATCAGACTTTCTTCTATGGAAGCGAAGTAAATTCTTTTCATATGCATACATAATTTGAGATATCTCCAAAAGTATATGATAATAATAAGGTAGATTATTACCTGCCTAACAAAATTGACCATCATATACTGTGAGTTCTATTATTCAGAGAAATTGTAATTTTTTAACTTTTTTGCAGGTGCACTTCACATCCCCCAGAGTGGCAGCATTTGTCTGCATCAAGCGCGGTGCAGTAATCGAGGCTGACAAGTCCATCCACAGTCAGCTGCGCCTCATCAACCTTTCTGATGGCTCCCCATATGAGACGCTCCATGCTTTTATCAGCAAAACTATGGCTCCTTTCTTTAAGAGCTACGTAAAAGAGAGCGGTAGAGCTGATAGGTCAGTATACAAAAGAAAATTAAACTAGAAACAGACTTCTCTAAAGCTTAGGGCCTTTTTAAAGTCATGCGGTTTTCGCTCCGCGTGCGGATTTGTCATAGTAATAAAAAAAAGTTGATTTTTAAAAGAAATTGAAACCGACTTCTGTTGGCGAGCGCAGCTTATTGGTGGAATACCCCGGCAGACGCTGCTGCCCGTCTTCCGGGAAAAAAGTTATCGCGTGACACAAGATTCGCCTTGTACGACATCCAGCGCAGAGCAATGGATCGGCACAATTTTATTCTGCCAGCTACCATAGGGCAAATTTAAGGGATTCTCTTGATTTCCCTGGCATCCCATCATCAGATCCTGACTTGGTGAATATGGAACCATCTTGCAATCATACCCTTTCAAATAAAAAAAGAATTATGAAAATCGGTTCACAATTCGCAAAGATATCAAATAACATACATACAAAAAAAATATTCCGTCGAATTGAGAACCTCCTCCTTTTTAGAAGTCGGTTAAAAAGGACGCATGCGAGTAGTTTACTATAACAGATACGCATGCAGAGCGGAAACGCACGGCTCTAAAATAACTCTTAGTCACATTGCTGTTTTGAACTTTATTGATGTCAACTTCAATGAATTTATTGGTATGATTCATTGCTTACACTGCAATCGAACAAAAATTAAAAGTAAACTGCAGCATAAACCAGAGTTTCCCCTAACTTTTGTTTTATTTGCCCATTGCGTATATATTATCTGATTTCCGTATACAATATCTGCTTTATATAAATTTAATTTATCTGCCTCATGTTGGAATTGACCCCTAGTACTGGATACCAGATCAGTCTGGGAAACAATGGTATAAACTAAACACCTTATGTTTGTCACTAAACAGAGATGGCGATAAGATGGCACCATCTGTCGAGAAAAAGATCGCTGAACTAGAGATGGGACTTCTGCATCTCCAACAGAATATTGACATCCCTGAAATCACACTGCCCGTGCACCCCTTGGTAGCAGCTGTAATTAAAAGGTAAGGTAATTCAATAAACACAATAATAGACATACAAGTTCTTCTGCCCGGGTGAATAGTGTGTTTACTGAGATAAAAAGTACCTATCCTAAGTGTAAGTGGTTCATCACATCTTTGAACCAAAACCTTAGCTGCACGTGGTACACCCTGCTGACTGACAAACGAGGCATAGCATATTTTTTAAGCTGCGTGACTGGGGAAGTACCTCTACTTCACAGAATACCACAGCCAAATTACAATTCCCTTCAGCGTTGTTGTGTTCTTGCGAGTGAGTTGAGGTCACCAGAAAGAAAGGAAGGAGTACCTAATAGGCAGACAATGGATCGGCGACGTCTTGGTGTTGCTCGTCTGGTGGGCGGTTGTTATTTGCTTTCCATCAGGTAACCCACATGCTCGTTTGCACTCCTCTCAAATAAAAATAAATCCTATATCCAGAACATATTCGGTCACTCACAAACTTTCGTAGATTTTTTTAAACAGTAACCAGTGTCGTCCCAAAATCAGATGACAAATTATTATCTGGATGTCTATATAACAAACTAGGTGTTTCGACTCCTAATGATCGTATCGTGATGTTAAATAGCTTATAACCTTTCTCAAGAATTATGCTGTCAAATACAAAAATATTTTTTGAAATCGCCTAATTCGGGAGATTAACATGTTCAAACAAACTTTTCAACTTTATTATAACAGTACAGATAAAATAACTTTTGTCATAATGTTAAACAGTATCAACTTTTAAATAACATTTGGTTCATCCGTTATCAGGGCTGCTGATGAAGGTCGTAAACCGCGCGTGGCTGATTTTGGAGATAAAGTCGAGGACTCCACTTTCCTGAATCAATTACAGAATGGTGTCAATCGTTGGATTAAAGAGATACAAAAGGTTTGTGCAAATGACTTCATTAAAACCAAGCTTGAAAAGAAATTTGTATATTAACCTTGTATTTTTGTTTTTGCCAGGTCACCAAGTTAGACAGAGACCCTTCCAATGGGACAGCTCTGCAAGAAATCTCCTTTTGGCTTAATCTTGAAAGAGCTCTTCATCGTATTCAAGAAAAAAGGGAGAGCATTGAGGTATGCATAGTATTAAACAAATATAGTATACAGAAATGGTTTTATTCATTTGTACTACTATTGTACTGGATGGCGCAAATATGTCTTGTCTTTTGTTGTACCATATAGCGCCTTTTGCGCCTCCCATTTTAATGTGCTATATTCCAGTGTCTATATATTGATACTTCGGAGCATGGATGCAGCATTCTAATTTCTTTTTTGGAATGAAACAAATCCAAATCTAACAATAACCTAATTATTTTCTAGGTGGCATTAACTTTAGAGATCTTAAAATACGGAAAGCGTTTCCACGCAACGGTTTCCTTTGACACCGACACTGGTCTAAAGCAGGCTTTGGCAACAGTCTCCGATTATAACCCTCTCATGAAGGATTTCCCTATCAATGACCTGTTGAGTGCCACAGAGCTGGAAAGAATCAGGTAATAAAACTTGTTCATCCATATTTATTCATGACGCATGACTTGCCTTATGTAGCAGCTAGCGAACATTATATTCTAATGCATATAAGTGATACAATACCAAATTTGACATTTGTAAGATCGAGATTATGAGATTGCCACTCTGGTTCAAACTATTTCTAGGAACTTATTAATGAACTAGGAACTAGGATTTGCTACCCACATCTAGAGATATTTGTTGAAAACGGTGTTTTTTCACCATAGAATAAGAGAAAATCCTTATTTTAGGTGACATGTACTTGTATCTGTTACAATCTGCCCCGGCTTCATTGCATTACCAAAATATTATTATTCTTAAATTTATTTACTTATGTAAACATTTGTAGTTTGTGATAACTAGACGAAGTGTATCGCTTACTAAATTAATTCCACATAGATTGTATGCATGCAACATTATAAGTCGACGATGTTTAGGTGTCCTAATCGCACATGTTCTTATAGATTGGCTGTCCAACAAATCTTCTCGCATCTCCGCAAGATTCGCTCAACGAAGTATCCAATCCAACGTGGTCTCCGACTCGTCGAGGCGATCTCTCGGGACCTTGGACAACAACTTTTGAAGGTATGAAAAGTAAACTGAAAGATTGTTTCCGAAGATTGAATTTCTGGATTTATTTCCTTGAATGGATATTTTGAACATGAACTATGACGAGCCCGGTGGTCGAATGGGTAGCAATGTCCACTTAGACTCCGGGGTCGCGGGTTCGATCCCCTCTCAAGGCAAATATTTGAGTGCATGACCATGTTTGTATGTCTTGGTTTGGGTGTTTTCTTTGTATCGTATGTATGCATTTACAAAAAAAAATGTATTTAAGTATAATATCAGTTATCTAGAATCCATAGTACACACACTCACAGCTTTGCTTACTTGGGACTAGATGGCAATGTGTAATTTGTCCAGAATATACATATTATTATTATGCATTTCTTATGTTGTCGTAGGTGCTAGGCACTCGGCGTCTAATGCATATACCGTTTGAGGACTTCGAGCGGGTGATGACTCAATGCTTCGAGGTGTTCTCATGTTGGGACGACGAGTACGAGAAACTTCAAGGCTTATTGCGGTAAATACCATATGTAATTCATACTCGTCGTACTGCTGGAATAATAGTCACCCTTTATTCGGATAAGTTTCGAAGCTGTAATTACCTCTATATTTATTATCTCTATCTATGTCTATGTTAATTGTCTCTATTATATCTTCGCGACTTTCTTTTAGATATTTCCCAAAATGTAAACAAAAATTCTCAAAGACATCTTCCATAATTTTTGTGTGTGGTATATTCATATTCATTTTTACTTTTTCACTGTAATTTGCAACAATAAGTACAATAATAATTGTGAGTTATAGATCTTAGATAATTAGCTACAAATGGACCTTTTCAAGGCATTGTGAAAATATATTTGAAACTATTATTTGCATAACAAAATAAAATTCAAATTTAAAACGTTATCAAAATTACGAATCGAACATATTATGTACTTATAGTAAACTATTTTTAGGTGTACTATTATATATAACAGTTTAAAATGATAATTTCTTGTATGTGTTATGTTTACGTGTACAGCGACATTGTGAAGAAGAAGCGCGACGAGCACCTTAAGATGGTGTGGCGTGTGTCCCCCTCTCACAAGCGGCTACAGGCGCGCATGGAGCACATGCGTCGCTTCCGCAGGCATCACGAACAACTGCGCACCGTCATGCTTAGGGTATACACGCTTTATTTTACTAACTGTCGTCATTAACCCCTTTTCATCCCACTGATCTATCGATGGGGTTTAGAACATTCTTCACCACGCTGCTCAACTGCGAGTTGGCGGAGGCCAGTGTTTTCAAGCCGCCCAAAGGCCACTGACTTGGCTTAACGACTATCATTTAATGACAACAGCCGGGAGTGACGGCATAACGTGCCCTCCGAAGCACGGAGGAGTTCGAGGTAAATAAACCCATCCGTAGACAGGTTACGGTCGTACGTTGCTTAACATTCGTGAACGATTAGACTGACACGTGCAACGACGCCATCGAGCTCCTCACTAACTGTATCTGATGATAGAGGAGATTTTGTTATTTCTTGGCAACTACTTACAATGTTATAATGTCTGTCCAGAGAGTCCAATAACTTGCAAATCTGGAACAGTCTTTCGTCATGGCAACAGAGTTTATAAAGTGATTGTGTTCTTAGAACGTGAATATTGATAACATATTTTTCAATTTCAAAAGTTTTTGGAAGTTGTTGCATATTAGATGGCAATAGTTTCATTACATTTTATCAAATAATCATAATTATTTTGTATATTACTCGCTACCATTGACGTACGATACAACGTCAATGCTTGCTACTTACATTTAAGGCCATATGTTATCGAAAAGTTGCAATAAAGTTTTTATATATTTTAACATATTATATATGCTGTTATTTTTATACCGTAAATTTATTTCTATATCGCAGTTACGTTTATATCGCTGAAAAAGCTCTGGTTCGCAAGTGATCGCTTATTCAAGAAAAATATTAGTTATCAGAAATGAAGTAAATATTATCTTTGACACCTGGATGCGAAACTCCAATGCTAAAACGGCCAAAGCAGAAGTAAACTTTGCAAGATGCTTGTAAATGAATAGATATGTATGATTTGTTCTGGTGCAGGTGCTGCGTCCGCGCGCCACCGTGACCCCCGAGACGGGCGGCGGCGGCGAGCCTGCTCAGCCGCACTCCCTGCCCATGGATGCTGCTGATGCCAACGCTATTGCAGAGGTACTACTATTCCCTATTTATATTATTTTGTTTATTTAACACATGAAGTTCTACGCTGTCGAATACATAAACCAAGGACATTTATAACAAAATGTGAATCACAAAATGTTTAAACAAGTTTATTTATTTATTTATTACAATCTTCCTTTTGACAAGCATTAATATTAAAATTTACTTTAATTAACAAAAATAGGTCGCGCGTCTTCCATGGAATCCTCGGGCATTCTCGAGAATTCTCCTATTTTTGGCACATATTTATATGTCAATTGTTTATATGACAATTATATTATTTTTTTATATGACAATATTTATATGTCAATTGGCATAAAGTTCATTATGCTAGGTACAATTTCGTTGGAAAAAGTCGCTGCCTTTCCATTCCGCGTCGGTGTAGCTTGAGCCTTAATCTAAATATTATGAAGAAGGAGGCACCACCTATTTTTGTCTACTTTATTCGGTCGCAGTACAATCTTTTGTTTTGTTTACAGGTCAATTTGGCATATGAGAATGTGAAAGAAGTTGACTGCTTGGACATATCTCGTGAAGGCTGTGATGCCTGGGAGGCTGCTGTTCGTCGATATGAAGATAGAATCGGTATGTTTCTTACATTTTGAACAGAATGGACTGTACTACACAACGCATCATACACGCGACACTTATACTAATGTCTATGACTACTACATAAACAGTTTTGTATCAATTAGTATGATAATGCCCTATTCCGGAAATGGACACACAGTATACGGCATGCTGATTTCCATTGAATAGAATATTTACCTCGAAGTGACACCACTGTCTACTATTTACTATGTTGGTTCTACCATCTGAAGCCCTACCGCCGAAGCTGAAGCTGATTCCGATAGAATATTTTGATTCCAAAAATAAGTCTTAGTTAATATTTTGACCAACGATCGTTAGAAAAAGGAATTTGGTATAAGACCATACAAGACCAACCTCTTCGTCTACCGTGGTTCGATAAAATAAGAATGGGAAGAACCACTATAAAACTGGCAATGAGGGTACGTTCGGGACACTATCCATCAAGAAAATTTGGATTTCTCATGAAATAAACTGACTCGCCTAATTATGAAGAGTGTGGGGTCATAGAGGATGTCCAACATTTGTTGATGGAGTGTGTCAAGTACAAACAAAACAGAGACACACTAATGAGTAAATTAAAATTGAACATCAACAATGTAGGATTGGCTCAACGTATATTGACTAATCCTACATCAGTGAGGGCAAGAATGTTTTTTGACCTAATTACCGCATCTCATCACTGAGTCTCTTGGATTAGGGTACGATGGGGCTGGCATATCTGGAACAGATATAAGCCCCTTTAAAAAAAAAGGTCTTAGTTAATGACAAACTTTTTCAGTTTACTCGGATAGAGCTCTAGGGTCTTTTCCAGATAATCTTAATACAATTACCACCAATCTCAGCTGAAGTTATTTTTTCGCAATCAAAAAATCTAATCTATATCTAATCATAAAATAAATAAATCTAATCTGGGTGTTTTCTATGTTTTATATGTATGTATTTCCAAAAAATCGTATGTAAGTAATATATATATACTTAATAAGTATTCAGTTTTCTAGTACACATAGTACAAGCTTTGCTTAGTTTGGTACTAGATGGCAATGTAGGTATAATTTGTCCAGGAATATTTATTTATTAAAAAAAAAATGTTCCTTAAAGCTATAAGTAAGTTTTATCTCAAAGATGACATAACAATGTATGCAATATCGAATAAACAGTCTAAGGTGCTCTCAGTACGAGGTTGAAAGCAGCGGACAGTCCATTTCTACTACTACAGACAACTATTGTTTATAGTGTGACATGGCTTCCATATCTCCTTATATTTCGTGTCCAGATCGTGTGGAAACTCGCATCACGGCCCACCTGCGCGACCAGCTGGGCACAGCCAAGAACGCCAACGAGATGTTCCGTATTTTCTCGCGGTTCAACGCCTTATTCGTTCGCCCGCACATTCGCGGCGCCATCCGCGAGTATCAAACCCAACTTATACAACGTGTAAAGGACGATATCGAGGCTTTGCACGAGAAGTTTAAGGTAACTTTATTTTGTTAAAATAGATTTTGTATGAAGTAGAAGTTTGTGAGTAGAATATCACTTTTACTATGAACTGAGCGTGTAATTTCCCACCTATATATGATGACGTCATGTAGGATATTTTCTTTTCTTTTTACGTAGGATGGGCATAATGACATAGGGCAATTTGGCCGACTACAGACGACTATTTTCAGGAGACTAGCGGCCATAATCTGTTTGTAAAGCGTCGTCTGTGTCTTAAACTGTGGCCAACGGTGTTGGTTTTACATTTACTGTAATTTTAAGTGCAATTTTGTTAATAAACCTAATGTAAAACTGTTTGTTAGACCCAAATAAATAAATAAAAAAGTCTTTCACACAAAGGAGCAACAGTCACAGAATGTCGACAAACCCGAATAAATTGATTTTCGACAAAATTCTTACCATATGGACAAGCTTAAACGCATGTTTCTAGACACGTACGACTTGTCTGCATTTCACAGCTGCTTCTAGAAATGAAATGGTAGATTTAAACCATAATCGCATGTAATCATTGTTGCAGCACTTACTATTTCATTCCGATCCACGTCACTTGTCTCACCCGGTGTTCATCTCAATGTTTCCTGATTGGTCCAAGGAGCCTCATCCATTGGTAGTAATGAACTAACATACCCACAGATATCCAGTTTTCATGACACTTTGACTCCTGGGCCTAACACGCTTACTCTTACAGTGAATATATCTCACTATTGATTAGGTCTTCGACATACGCGACTGAAGTGCCTTAATGCTTATGGTTATACGCTACATTTTCGTATGAATCTTAACGAATAAATTAGTTTTTTATTTCAGGAGTTGACAACTTTTAACAATTAAAAACACAAAAGGGCCCTGGCAGGTTGGGTTTGACCCACTTAGTTTATTTTTAGCCCAATTCGAAGTATATATGGAACTTTTAGTAAAGGCTCTTCTTTAAACTGGGTACCGGCACAGTATAAGTAATAGTACTAACGTACAGTATGGACACTCTCTGCCGCTCTCACTAGTCGACCTCACCTCCCCTATGGAACCGATTTGGAACCGTTCGCAAGGAATGCCACGACGTACGAATTGACGTCGCTTGTATTTTATTCTCCATTCAGTTTAGAATAATAAGCGAGTATGTAAAAGATGAGAGTTATTTGTGCAGTGGATGGATGTCTCAACACATGGAAAGTACAAAAAAACAATTTGGATGGATGGATGGATGGACGGACGGACGGACGGACGGATTGATGGATGGATGGATGGTTGGATGGATGGTTGGATGGATGGATGGGTGGATGGATGGATGGATGGATGGGTGGATGGGTGGATGCATGGATGGATGGATGGGTGGATGAATGGATGGATGGATGGATGGATGGATGGATGGATAGATGAATGGATATGAATGGATGGATGGATGGATAGATGAATGGATATGGATGGATGGGTGAACGAGCAAACGAGCATTAGTTGATAAAAAATGCTATGCAATAGCTTTACCGCGGCAGTCCCCGAGTGCCACACGTTATTTTTTTCTTCATTCACTACGCCCACCTGATGGGAAGCGGTTACCGTAACCATATTAACGCTCGCAACATTAAATATCATTAAATATCGCTCGCTCGCTGCCAACGCAGCAACTCCATCCTCTCTGGTGACCTCACTCACTCGCAGGAACACAATAACCCTCAAGGAAATTGTTATTTGACTGCGGTATTCTGTGAGGTGGTGGTACTTCGTCAGTCGGGCTGCTTAAAAAATACTCTATGTCCTACCTCTCTTTTCATCAAAGCCTCGTCTGTCAGTCAGCAGGGTGTACCCCGTGCAGGTAAGATTGACTTTGGTTCAAAGATGTTGATGAACCACTTACACCCCCTTACATGTCCGACTAATAATTGTATAATGTCAGCCCTAGAGAACGTCACTCAAACATAGGCACGTGTACAGACGTCATTTGGTTACTACATGCAAAAGCGCCATTTTTGTATGGAGTGGCCGGGGTTTGGTACCGGCTAAGCTGAAGCCGATTGCCATCGGATTTTTTCATTATGAAAATCTAACTTCCCCTTCTACATTGTTGCTATTGGTATTTAGCACAGCTGATAGAAACCCTGGAGAAATACCAACTAAGCTGAAGATGTTTGTTAGTACCGTAAGACCTATTTTAAAATGAAAATATTCGATGGTAGGGCCCCTGGTTACATAAATGCTGGTATTTTCATAGACTGGTATCAAACGGGTGTACAAAAAGTCACAGTACAAGCCGCGATAAAGTCGACACAATATACAAAAGCGCGGATTAATCTGTTTTTTGTGGCAACGAATTACGCTCCGAGTATAGTTCCAGTCCGGATTGGGACATTGGAAGTAAACAGTAACAATGGTTTACCGGTTGTTTCTCTATTTAACACCCTCTTGGCGGGGTCATGCTACCCATGACACGTGTTTCTAATTTGAAGTTTAGTGCAAAATAAAAATAATTAGAACCGTAAGGAGGAGGACACGATCCTCCTACGGCTAGAATTATTTAAACCACATGAACTCGCCAACAGCAACTTGCCGACGCGATTTTATTCGATACGATTCATACAAAAACACGCGCGATTCAAAGTCATCGTTAAGTCAAAACAAGTGATGGGCTTAACTGCAACATTTGATATAAACTTTTGTGATACATATTTACATTAATTTCTTAAACAGATTCTTAGAAAAAAAACATGATATGTTTTACCGTATGAATTCAGTGGTAATATCAATTCCTACTTTCAAAATAGCACCCACTCCTTTGCTGTAAGCGTCCACCATAATTTCTACTGCGTGTGATCAAATTCCAGATACTTTAAACTTCTCCTGCCAATCGCAGTCACATCGTCTGGCTATATGTATATAGTGACATAATGTAATGATATCTAATAAAAATACATAAAAAATAAATGATTCAAATTCATGACACAGTATTCTGTGGCAAAATCCATTGGACAATGTTTCAAGTTTTTAGCTCTCAATATTATTTGTTTTAATGAACTGAGCCAACTGGGAACATTTCCCACGTTATGTGTGGCAAAAGAAATTCTATGACATTTTTATATAACTAAGGTACAACAACAAAAAGCATACAATCCGCCTGATGGTAAGCAGTCATTACAACCTATGGACGCTCGTTATACCAAAGGAATCACTCAGGCGTTGCCAACCCTGTTGTTGATTATGTGTTGTCGGTTATGTATGCGCGTTCGGAATTTTTACATTTTTATTTAACTTGACCTGTTTGTTCTTTGCTGACAATTTAAAATATTGAGTATCATAGTAAATACAATATGGCGGACGCAACATAATGGCAGATTACATATTTTATCACAATCGATACGGGTAACAAATGAAAGGGCTTGATTAGTAAAACAAAACCACCATGAAATATTTAAAATCTAACATGGCTGCCGGTCATTGTAAAAAAAACTTGAAAATAAAATAAGTAAAAATAAATGTGCTAAACAGTTTTATTGAAAATATAATCTGATTTACTTAAAGCTAAAAAAATAATAATTAGTAGGTCTATCTAACAATCTAGAGCATTGATCAGAGTAATACATCTTTTTTTTACTTTTTTTATTCTACTGTTATTTCTAATATCAGTAATATCTAATCAAGGTTAAATAGATACTGCGATACAATAAAAAATATAGGTACGCGTTTATTGAGTAAGTTACAGTGCATACGTAAATTGTAATTTACTTGTACGTGTTGGACACACATTCGTACTAACATTCATTTATATGAAAGATATCATAACATTATGGACCTGCCGGCTTCTGTTCCAGCTACTCGCTTTTGGAAGCCTTCAAATTGAGTCTGTTACTAGAAACATGTACTTAACATTGTCGGACTGTCAACAGGTGCAATATCCCCAGTCAAAATGTAGCCGGCTGTCTCTCGTCCGTGACTTGCCGCCTGTGGCCGGGTCCATCATTTGGGCGAAGCAAATCGATCATCAACTCACTGCTTATCTGAAGAGAGTTGAAGATGTGCTGGGTAATAGATTTTTATTTATGCTTGTAAAGATCATGTCAGGTCTATTTGTGATTTCAGCACTTATTTAATAATACATCTAAAGTAACATCAACACATAAACTGTTTTTTTCTTTTTTAAATATCAACTTAACCGCTGGAAATCGTACGAAAGGGTTTTTTATATGGGGGGGGGCAAACAACCATGTGCGATATTCTGTGTTATTTAGGCGCGAGATATTGTGTACATCTCATTCCCGGTGCATACAATCGCCGCTGCCTATTGGCCAATGCGCCGACGAACGGACAATTATATCATCGCATCGACTTTCTGACGAATCTCTGATTTTTGTTTGTCTTTGTTGTTTGGTCATAATATTCCAGATGTCTAACTTGTTATATATGCCACTAAAGTAGAAAAGAAGCATAGGGCCCGCCTGATGGAAAGCAGTTAGCGTGATCTATAGACAACTGTATCTCCAGGGGCATCCCACGCGCCTTGCTGACCACGTAAAAACCTCTACGACATTTATATGCAGAACCCCATGATATAGTCTTGTAACTTAATGTACAATTCATTATGTGTATACATATACGAGTATATACTCGACTTTGATAATTGCATAAGCCTATTTACTTTAAAACTTTATAGGCAAAGGCTGGGAAAATCACATTGAAGGGCAAAAACTGAAAGCCGACGGAGATAGTTTTCGACTCAAGTTGGATACACAAGAAGTCTTTGATGATTGGGCTCGAAAGGTAACAATTTAATATATACCAGTTTCCGCTCGAGGCTTCGCTTTTGAAAAACTTCAGAAAAGTATATCTATCTTGTTCTCAATACTTTACAAGCTTCATCAACGAGAGATTAATCTACATCAACGAGCTTTTTGGCAGATCTGAGCCACATTAACTGCGTTATAAGCTATTGTCTATTAACCACCGACGTAAGACATTTTCTTGTAATTAGAAAAATATGTAAGGAAATGAAACAAATACCTCTTGCTTGCTTTTTACTAAAATTGTAAAATTGTATAGAACGTGTATTACTTCTGTAGGTACAACAACGCAATCTGGGCGTGTCTGGACGAATATTTGCGATCGAATCGGTGCGTGCTCGCTCCAGCAAAACTGGCACGATACTGAAACTGAAGGTGAACTTCCTGCCCGAGATCATCACCCTATACAAGGAAGTGCGCAACTTGAAGAACCTCGGGTTCAGGTATTTACATCAACCATAATAATCTATTCATGATAGAATTACAGGTTAAAATTGAACAGACGGTTTTTATAGGATTTTATAGTAGACTAGATCCCTTGCCCATGTAATATTTTATTCTGTGTAAGTAGCCCTGCCCTACATATCATTCGTATCATCATAAATCGAAATCGAATCTTACTTATGATTACCAATTGAGGCTATGCCGAAAGAGGTAAAGTACCTCGATCCCGACTAGGGAATCGAGGTACTTTACCTCTTTACAGAAGACCGCAAAGAAATAACAATACCATTGAAAATAGTTGTCTTGCGAGAGAATGCAGTAACCATATGCGAGGAGATACGTCAACCGCTTTACATTAGACCGACCGTATGTTTTTATGCTTCAGATATTTTCGTAAAAAAATGTATAAAATCTTATCTCCGGTTACCGTCTCACGATCCACGTGAAGTTGCATTTTGTAAACAAAACCTCTTCAAATGCATCACGTCAGCTGCGCTTCAGTGAATTTTGCGTTTCCAATGACTGGCGACGTTTGGTATCCATAGTTGATTGCCTAGTTATTGATCGACTATTGAACGTTTTCGTTATATTTATAATGTTTCAAATTGAAAATAACCCTATGAATTAACGTGCTTATTTGATTTCTAGAGTACCACTGGCTATAGTGAACAAAGCTCACCAGGCAAACCAACTATACCCATTCGCTATTTCGCTCATTGAGAGCGTACGCACTTACGAACGCACCTTAGAAAAGGTACGTATACAATACATCGTTTTGCAACTTGTCAGACAAAACACAGTGTTCAAGCACCAATAAACACGATACAATTAGATATGATAATTGGCACACAATAATATCACAATTTACTAACATAAATACACAAAATTTTAATGTTTATTATGTAACATCACTAACACATGCGTTTTTATTTATGCAGCTAAATAATAGGAATCATACAAAGGTAGTGAACGAAGTGCTGCATGGTTCCGATACTGGCTTTCTTATTATGTTATTTTCTAGTGCACTTTCTTATTCTTAGTTATTTTGAATCGGGACCTGAAAAGTACATTACTTTGTGCTTTTTTTTATAAATTTTCTTTAATTTATTCACACCTGAACACATAATCTGACTGCTTATTGCGTTATTATATCAAATATTATATTCGGCTTTATAAAATTGCTGTGTAAATAATGCATAAACATTGTTATAATTTATTATACTGCCAATCCAATTAAATTGATAATTACAAGTTACAAATTTTAGAATATTTATTAATTACACGTGATCATTAAACTTCCAATAAACAAACTTTAAAATTAAAATAATTTAAAATAATGTCTAGAAATTTGTCTTGTCAATGAACAAAAAAAAAGTAAAGGCATTACACGTTCTTTGTCTATTAAGATAATATTAAAATACCTATAATTAAACGCGCATTGAATATGACATATATATTTCATGAGCATTTTTTGAATCTTTTGAAACACCATTATTCTCGTTCAGCCACTTTGGAGGAAAGTGGTACCATAAAGAGAAATAACAGATAAGCATACATGCAGAGAGACGAACAACTCCTTACCCTAAAAGCATATACTATCTCTCTTTCATCAAAATACATACATAAAATTTTATGTATGTATTTTTCAATGTATGTATGTGTCAATATATGTTTTTATTTATGTGTATTTTTTTTATATAATAATTATTATTATATTATATAACAATATCATTTATAACTTATTTATAATTTCACATTTTTCTTTCTTGCGAACCCTACCTACTTCATGAATTGTTTATATACCTCAAGGTTACCTTGAAAAAATTGCTTTCAGCAATAAGGCCGCCTTAAACTTTAGTTGTATTCTCTGTACTTTAATCGTGCAAATAAAGCATATTCTGTCTATCTGTTTTTTTATAACAAATTCATGCCACAGATTTAACAAAGCATGTGGTACATAGCAAAAAATACAAAAATAATTTTCATACAATAACATTTTTATGCTGGCGTATGCAGGTACCTTTTGCATAACCTCAAAGAGCCTGTCTAAGTTACTTGTAATTATCATTATATCTAGTTGCTTAAACCTCTTATAGCGATTACTTTCTATCATTCGACACCATCCGTCTTCTCTTCCTTTCTTCTCTGTTAAATTATGTCTTATACTTTCTGAAACGTTGTAGATTCGCGACAAAGCGTCTATCATCCCGCTAGTGGCCGGCTTGCGGCGGGACGTGCTCAACCAAGTGTCGGAAGGAATGGCTCTTGTGTGGGAATCCTATAAACTGGACCCGTACGTGCAGAAGCTGAGCGAAGTTGTCTTGTTGTTCCAAGAGAAGGTAAGTTATGTTCTTTAAAATTTGTAAATATTTTTTTTTTTCAAATTTTAATAGTTTGTAAGCTAATTAGTATAGTATAGTATACTGTATAATAGTAAAATAAAGTCATCGGTGTATATTGCTATTTTTTGTATTTGTAAGTAAAATATTTAAGTTGATAAACTTAAACTTTTATATAAAAGGCCTTATTAAAACATGTGTGAGTGCTGAGAGTCACAACCGATAACACTACTGCTTTGATGCCTTTTTATATTATTCCATACTCCACTTTATATGGATATACTCGTGTGGAACAAATATGAAAACTTACATTTAGCGTCAAATTTTATAAGTCTGCGAAAACCCCTATATTGACTCAACATCGAATCCTAATAGGTTAGGACCTATCGGCAGCACCTTTTTTTTTGGGTAGGTTAGTTTTAGATATAAATCCAAAACTAATATACCCAAGCGCTGCCGTACGCGTATACCAATAACGGTCAAATGAATGTTAACAGGTGGAAGATCTTCTAGCAGTAGAGGAGCAAATCTCAGTGGACGCCCGCTCCCTGGAGACGTGTCCGTACTCTGCGCAGAGCCTCGCCGACATCCTCAGCCGGCTGCAGCGCGCCATCGACGACCTCTCGCTGCGACAGTACAGCAACCTGCATCTCTGGGTGCAGCGACTCGATGAAGAGGTCAGTCTGTTTTAGTAATTAAGATGTTGCAATAATTGCTCTTAAATAAATCATATTACTGTGACTGATAATATTTCAAGATGTTAATTTATTAAGTTTAGCCCGATACATCTGTGCTAATCAGAAAAATATAAATAATTAGATCAGTCTTTCTCATAGACGGCCAAAACATCCCTTTGTGTGCGCTGGAGGTCTTCTAGATCCCCCTCTCAGAATAGTGGATGGGATCATTTATTTAAATCCCACTAAGACGGGGAGGAGATTTTTTTCATCTTAAAAATATTTATAGTAGATGCATGGAAAGAGTGGGATGTAGCAGCTCCTTGACTGGGGATATTTGCTTTAAAATTTAATTCCACCGAAAAATTATAAATTTAAGATCGACGTGCTTAAGCTTTAATTCTTTCTATAGGCGATGAATATTTACAAGATTGAGAATCTACGGTTAATAAGATAATATTCGGCATCAATCACAGGTGGAGAAAAGTTTAGCTGCTCGCCTGCAAGCTGGCGTAGAAGCTTGGACTGCGGCGTTACTTGGCAAAATCAACGAATTAGATCTATCAATGGACACATACTCGCCTGCGGAACCAACTCACAAACCAGGTGGCGAACCCCAGGTATGTTACGTTTATATAGTTTATTATATATGTATAGTATAGTTTTTATTTTTATTATGAAATCGTAATAGATAACTTTCTAAATTTATCGTCCCAGCTTTGTAAAGTACCTATTCACAATAATGATTTTTTTTTACCAATCCATTAGAAACAAACGTACAACTCGTCTGATCTTAGAGGCAATTCTCGTAATTAAAGTGTAGTCAAAATTCAATTCCGATCCAGTCTCGATCTCACAAATGTCACATTTAGTATTCTCGTATCACAATATGACACTTCAAAATTTAATTATGGTGTCATTGTTGACGAAACATGATCGAAAAATTTGCTGTGTTCGCAATAATAATTGATAAATTAATTAAAGAAAATCAGTATACAATTGTCACTCAATTCATAATTCAATTTCGATTCGGTCAACTTTTATTCTGCGATGTAAAATGATTAAGAGATAGATAGATAGATATATCCTATATGGTTTTCTAGCAAACTGATGGCGTAATCTCTTCCCTAAGGAGTCTACTGTAATATTGTTTTAGTTGTGTAATGACTTCTTTTTTTTTTTGTAGTATCCCTTGCTCCCCCAGCTACTCCCATGCCTATTACTTTGATGTTCAAAGACAATTTATGTTTCAGATCGCCCGCGTGGTGCACGAGGTGCGCATCACCAACCAGCAGATGTATCTGTTCCCTTCGCTGGAGGAGGCGCGCTTCCAGCTGATGCGGCAGATGTTCGCCTGGCAGGCGGTCGTCACCAGCCAGCACAGACTCCAGAGCACCAGGTAACTTTTTACCCTACTGACGAACAAAGGAGCTTTAAGTTTTTCGGATGTATGTATATATATGCATTAACGAAAATATGACAATATTATTTATAAAATAAGTGTACAGAAAGATTACAGAATTACAGTCGTTTGGAAAGATTACAGATACCCGCAGCCAAATAACAATTCCCTTGAGGATTGTTGTGTTCCTGCGAGTGAGGTCACCAGAAAGTGATAAGTTGCAGCGTGATTAGCCGGAGTGGCGGCGCGCGAGCGATATTTCATATTGCGAACGTTAATATGACTATTGTAACAGCTTCATATCGGGCGGGGGCCGTATTGCAATTAATCTCATACCAATATTGTTTATCAACAGATACCAAGTGGGCGTAGCTCGCGCTCAGACAGCCACGTACCGCAATCTACTGACCAAGCTGCCAGGAGGCTCCACCCCGCTCGAGAGCGCATACGATGCCATCGAACAGAAGATATCGCAAGTGCGAGAATACGTCGACGAGTGGCTGCGGTAATTAATTTTATATCTATTTTTGTCATTGAACTCACTTGTATTGCTCCATGCCATATTCATGCACGCGAATGTTTGTCTTCTGCGGAGACATAACCCGCAAGCTCGGGGTCAAAATAGCCATTCGACCACCGAGCTCGTCAAAGTGCCCATTATACGTTTTTTTACCACATTAGTGAAAAAATGAGAAATTTTAGAATGCTACACTGTAGCCATTGGGCATCTACAAAAATCATGCAATACAAAAAAGACAACTGGTAAAGAAGAAAGTAAGAAATGATAATTAAAAATTATTGTGCAACGTGTAAAAAAAATTGTAATATTAAATATGTTTCCTTATTTACAGCTACCAAGCGCTATGGGATCTCCAGCCCGAAAGTCTGTATGGGCGCCTGGGAGAGGACATCACTTTATGGATCAAATGCTTGAATGACATCAAGTTAGTATTATTAAAATTATAAATTAGCTATCGAAAAAAGTTTCATATTGTTACAAAGTTTGTAAGATTAAACGCCAAAGCCGGGTCTCCTACAGTTGTTTTATCGAAACATTTTGCACAAACATCGAGACAAACAGGTGTGGTTACACCGGATAGAAATATAGCCGCACCTTGTTGACTGGAAGAGATCCCTATTGGGATAAGTCTGCCATTGTATACAGTATAGTGATTTTTGTATTTTATTTACTTATGTTTTATATACAATAAAGTTTTACAAATAAATAAACAAACCTCTATGTTTCGATTTTCGTGCAAATATGTTTAGAAAAAACATTAGGAGACCCGGCTTAATGTATACAAATTTCAACCTTATTAGGAAATCTCGCACGACATTCGATACATCGGACACTCGTCGCGAATACGGGCCAGTGGTTATCGACTTTGCGCGCGTCCAGAGCAAAGTCGCTCTCAAATACGATGCGTGGCATAAGGAAGTGCTCGGGAAATTCGGCGCGCTCCTCGGAGGTGAAATGGTCACTTTCCATGCACAACTGACCAAGTCTCGCGGACAACTTGAACAACAGACTATTGGTAAGAGTATAGTATTTTTAATTCTTTTTGTATGTAAAAAAATAACTGACTGGCTGTCGTGTGGCACAGCGCAAACCGCTGAGATTAGACCATAAAATATTCATAATAGGTAGTTAATATTTTGTGCTTTGGATGTATTTGCCATGAACGTGTCTCCTCGTCAACCTTTATTCATCCCACTGCTGGGGTCTCGCCTCAATCGAAGAGGTTTACAGCATACTCCACCACTCTGCTCAACTGCGGTTGGGCGGAGTTCAGTGTTTTCAAGCCGCTTGACTTGGCTTAACGACTGTCATCTAACGACACCAGCCGGGATCGGCGACTGAACGTGCCCTCTCAAGCACGGAAGAGCCTCGAGATATTTAGTCCCATCCATAGACAGGCTACGGTCGACGTGGCTTGGTTGGTTCATTAGGACTGAAAACGCATCCAGTAAGAAATGATTTTAAATTATTAGATACTATTCTCATAGCATACAATTATGGCACCTAGAATAAAATAGTCTAGCGAGTGTAATATTTATTTTTTTCTTACATTCTATGTTATTCTGGTTTTATATAGAAGCGGCTTCTACAAGCGACGCAGTATCGCTTATAACTTACGTCCAGCAGTTAAAGAGGGAAGTGCTGGCCTGGGAGAAGCAAGTTGATATCTACAGAGAAGCACAACGTATTCTGGAGAGGCAACGGTAACATTTTCATTGTATTCTAACCTTAATTAACACGTTAACTTTAACTAAATGCGTGATAGAAAACTGTTAAAGTCCTAATGCCTAGTCATCTAGGCCCTGGATGCAGGGATTTTTGTGAGGTACATACCTCGCCTGTTTGATGTCACGGAATACCGGCACTGTGTGTATTACATAGCCTTAAATGTCGAACGATGGCCAAATCGACATGATAATGTACATTCTGTTTGAAATGTTATATGTTATTGTGTATTGTTCCAAATATTGTCTCATATTGTAATGTTAATAAACATTTCTTTCTTTCTGTCGATCTTGCCGAGCCATATAAAGAGCCGTCAAGGTGCTATGATTAGTCTGAGAAAGAGCAATTTTCTTTTAATTTTGCCTTTCCTTTCGGTCCTGTAATCAGGGTGCTGACTATCCGCACAAAAAAAAAAGTTATTGGAATAGAAATGACTGTACAGTGCAATATTCTTCCTAATGATATGCAGTTACCGCAGCCTTTGGAAGCGGGCATACTCATAGGAATTATCCGCGTGTTGTCGACTCTGTAAATACCTCTTGACAACCTTATTTAAAAAAAAAAACATTTCCTTCTTTGTAATGAATTTGTAGAAGCAGTACCCTTTTTGTTCGTTTCTAGGTTCCAGTTTCCTGCGCAGTGGCTGCATGTTGATAATATTGAAGGAGAATGGAGTGCTTTCAACGAAATAATGCGCAGAAAGGATTCTTCTATTCAAACTCAGGTACTTATTCAAATGTCTTTCAAAAGGATAATTCGACGGTAGTTCACAATAAAAAATAATCTATATGCTCATATGTTTACGGTTTTCTTTAACATGACATGCATTCGCGCCTCGTAATCTTACGACTTGAAATTAAATATAAAAGTTGTAGTTCAATGCTGATTTCAGTGCAGTTTCACGTGAAACGTCTTTAAAATCACCCCAAAACGAATTGGTCTATATCGTCTTACCTTAATAATAAAATATTTATCATAGAAACCTGAATCAAATGTCATTATTTATCGTATATAGTGAGCTCGCTGCTAAGACCTTAAGTTTGCAACGGGGCCGGAAGGGGAGGCGGGGGATTTCGTAGAATATCGAAAACCGGCACTTTATTTTATATTCAGTACTAGCTGACCCGGCGAACTACGTACCGCCTAACAGTATTGAACTTTATGGTATGGTATTAAAGTTCAAATTGACTTTTAAGTATTATTACGAATCGTTTGTATGGGAGTATAGAAAAGTGTTGTTTTTAGACTTATTCAGGCAATTTTTTATTTTTTTCTCTGCGTAAGAGCCGTCCTCGTACTTGAAGGAATATTCTAAAAAAAAGAATTAGCGAAATCGGTTCAGCTGTTCTCGAGATTTGGCTTAGCAACACATTCAGCGATTCATTTTTATATTATAGATAACTCACTACTCACACGTGATAGCGCGGTAATTGCTGATATAGACGGTTCACGTTAACCAAAGGCTGTGTGCACCGACACAGCTCCACCCGATTTTTTGTTTGTAAGTTAGTATACTCGCGATGGTTACTGACTACGTTTGATGCAAATCCGTTCAGCAGTTTTCGTTTCAGGGACGTACAGACGATAAGTCGGAAGTTTTTACAATCGATTTATTTTTCTTAGGTGGCATCCCTCCAACAAAAGATAGTTGCCGAAGACAAGGCTGTGGAAACACGTACACTGGAGTTCCTCGGCGAGTGGGAGCGAAGCAAACCGACTGATGGCTCCACCAGACCTGAGGATGCTTTGGCTAGACTGCAAGCCATGGAGTCCAGATACACTCGCCTGAAGGATGAAAGGGACAACGTTGCTAAAGCCAAAGAAGCACTAGAGTTACATGACACTGGTAATTATATGTTGGATACCCTTTCCCTAGAAGTCAAACCAATCCTGTGCTAGTGATGTGACGAACGGCCGGTCTTTAGTTATGTGAAGACATCAACGTGCACTCATTTGTTTATGGTTGTGTCGAGTGTTCTTTAAACCTCATAGTCTAATTAAGTCGCTTACAATGTTCGCGGATGTCTGGTTGACACTGAATACGCCGATCCGGGCGATCGAGTAACATCAATGAATTTTAATTAATGCATGTTCACCGTAAGCTGCCTTACATGCGGAATCTATTGTGGTGATCTTTACGGGCTTTGTTTGTTTGTAGTATCTTTATTGTACATAACATATGGAAGAACATATATACATATTCATACACAATATTACTGAATTTTAAGGTCATGTACAAAGGCGGGCATATCTCTGTAAGGTTTTCTACCAGACAACCTACCAATCGAGCTTTATGACAATAACACTCTTTTTAATCATTAGCGGCACTAGTACTCTACGTAGGCTTTCTTAACACAATTGCGTTTAAATGGCAGGTAGTTCAGTGAACAACGAGCGGATGACAGTTGCTCTAGAGGAGCTGCAGGACTTGCGCGGTGTATGGGCGTCGCTCAGCAAGATCTGGACTCAGATCGACGACATCAGGGAAAAGCCCTGGCTGTCGGTGCAGCCGAGAAAACTCAGGTATGACGCAATCACTTAAACTCGATGATGTACCTGATTGCCTTGAGGCTTGATACTCTACTAACGTGTTCCAACCCTATCTCCATTGATATTAGTAGGGAATACTAATATTATAAATGTGAATGTGAGTTTGTTTGTTACGCTTTCCGCCGAAACTACTCAACCGATAATCATGAACCTTCGTACACATATTCTCAAAGGTTTTAGGAAGGACATAGAATACTTTTTATTAAAAAATAAAGTAAACGCTGGCAAAGCCGCGGGTGGAAGCTGGTACAATATAAATTAATGTTGTTCCATACAAACATTTTTTCTGATCTCAATAGTAATAATTGTTTCTTTTCGCGTATTGCACTTGTTCCTAAAACACATGGGGGGTATTATTGACACATCACATAAATGAAATGAAAATATTTATTCAGCCATTGGGCCCTTATGAACACTTAGACACGTCTTACACAGTTTATAAATAATATTCTTATTTTATGTAATTTTTTTATCTACTAGCATTTCGGTATTGACCATTGGCGAAGAAAAAATACTCAAAGAAACTTGCCAATACGGTCTTTCTTTTTTTAATAATATAGATAGAATATGCTTTATTACAGTGAATCAATAAATTATTACAGATAGTTGGCTTGTATATATAAGCAACAAGGCGGCCTTATCGCTGAGAGCATCTTTTCAAGGCAACCTTAACAACGAATATTAGCATGAATAAGTTATTATATGATAATACAACAATTACAATTTAATTTGTATATACAATTCGTAATTACATATCAAGTATAAAGAATCGTTTTTAATTAAAATAATTATTTTTATAGCTATTTCAAGCATTAACATTTCTCATATCAATATCACTAGTATTGCTGGATCCTATTGTATACATATTCATATAACTATTATAAAAATAAGTCATCTATTTACAGGCAACAATTGGAAGCTATGCTGAATGAACTGAAAGAGCTGCCAGCTCGCCTCCGCATGTATGATAGTTACGAATATGTTCGGAAACTGCTCCAATCATACACCAAGGTATATTCCTTAAATTATGGCATATTAAATTGAAATTAGCCTCATACTAAAAAAATGGAACATCAAGCCACCCTCCATTTTGAACAGACTTCAAAAAGGACTTTTCTATTTGACCCGTATGGTTGTATGTCTGCGATGTTCTCAAAACCTACTCAATCTATTAGTTTTTCCTATTCGACTGTATACTTTTCTGGGAAGGTTGGAATGTATAAAACATTTATTATTATTTAAATACCTAGTTGATTTCGGCCACCGTGCCAGAATATTATAAATATATAGTTGTGTAATACTTAATAGGTAGATGGCGCCACACTGCGACTTCACAGCAGTAAAATATAAAATGCAAAAAATTGCTACCATCACAAATCTTCCTGGTAGCTCAGTTGGAAGAGCACTCGACTGGTCGTCGAGATGTCGTGGGTTCAAATCCCACCTAGGCGGGGGAGGTGGATTATTCCATTTTTAAAATATTGTATAAAACATTGTCCTTTACTATAAAAAATAAATTTTCATTGAAAGTATTAGTTCATTTATATTTAAAAATAATTTATGTTCATTTATATTTAAGTTTTATTAACCTAAGTGTTCTTTCTTCAGGTTAACATGCTGATCGTAGAATTGAAGTCAGACGCGCTGAAGGAGCGGCACTGGCGTCAACTGTGCCGAGCGCTGAAGGTGGACTGGTCGCTGTCTGAGCTGACCCTCGGACAGGTGTGGGACGCTGACCTGCTGCACAACGAACACACCGTCAAAGACGTAGTCTCTGTTGCACAGGGAGAGATGGCGCTCGAAGAGTTCTTGAAGCAGGTAACGTAAATGATTCTATAGCATAAAAACTTTTCCCTTTCGAGGTTATTTCGACCCTGTTATGCAGAATAAATCCAACCGACATTTGTTACCTTTAAGTTATAGCTTAATAGAAAAAAATAGCAGTATAAGTTTTGGGAAGCATATGTCATTAAACTGCTACAATCTTTTGCGAATATATAGAACTTGATTTAAAGGTTCTCGCTATGTATATCTGTCAATTTGGCATAATTTGTCGGTTGGATCTTATGCATAACAAGGGTCCACTTGAAAATTACAATTCTTACTTCTGGGATACCTACTCGACTTAAGAGTACCCAAGTAGGCTGCTTCCAGGTAAAAGGGGAGTAAGACCTGCTACCTATCTGCTTAAGTGCCTGGTTGGTTTACTGGGCGCGATAGCGGTGCGGCTAAAGGTCCTCTTGCCTGGTTGGTTTACTGGGCGAGAGACTCGCAATCCTTTGATATAACCGTAAGTTTGGCGCATTAGCCTTAGGCCATAAGGTCGTTGATGGGATACCCAACGGTACCAATCCGCTCGAACGCCTGGTTGGTTTACTGGGCGCAAAAGCGAGGCGGATAAAGATCCCCTCGTCTGGTTAGTTTACTGGACCAGAGATTCGCAATTCTGTGATATAATCGTAAGGTTTTGGTTCACAAAGGAGCATTAGCTGTAGGCATAAGGGTATAATGTATAGAGCCGGCGCATAGAAGCAACGACGTTTTCAATCCAAATGTAGCCTGTTAGCAGTGACCTATACTGACTATGTTTCATATTTGCTACTTGCATTCTACATCAATCATCACATAGCAAGCACTTTGGAACTGCTTCATTGATAACAGAGTTACGACATGATCTCAGGTCCGAAGGTCGTCTAGTATCGGGACTTCTTGAGAAAATTAATGATTTTAAACTGCCCAAATGCACTATCACTAGGTAGACGAAGCCAGCAATGAGCATAGCTTGCAATCCAATCACTATTCTTCCCAGCGCATGCTATCGGTATTACCATGATCATGTTTGATCTTTTGTGCTATACGCCCCGTTTGCATAGTTCACCACCCAGGCCTCTGACCTCTATGCCAAATTTGTTGTCTACAGGTGCGCGAGTCCTGGCAGAGCTACGAATTGGACCTGATCAACTACCAGAACAAATGCAAGATCATCCGCGGCTGGGACGACCTCTTCAACAAAGTGAAGGAGCACATCAACAGCGTCGCCGCTATGAAACTGTCGCCGTATTACAAGGTAAATCTATATATATAAATGTATCCCTATTTCGCTATTATTTTTTATTTTGTACTAGCTGTTACCCGCGGCTTCGCCCGCGTAGTCCAGGATTATCCGCTGGGTCAATCTAAAGATTGTCTGAAAATTTCGTTGAAATCGGTCCAGCCGTTTCGGAGTCTACACGGAACATACATACATACCTTCTCTTTTATAGGTATAGATAGATATATATTTCTTATTATCATGAGAAAGTTCTTATGAAAGAAAAAAATGAGGAAATGCGCGGAAAATAAAAAAATTGAAGAAAACTGAACGAACATTTTCTGATGTAATTTTAAGTCATTCGACAGAACTGTCAGTCATTTGACACTGTGCGAAACCAATTCAAATTCAATATTAATTGTTAAGAAAACATGACAATGTCTGTCGGGGCAGCTAGTTTGTTATAAAAATAAGGCATCCATAATTTATCCATTCATCTTCTAAATAATATAGGAAATTGTATTACATATCGTCTTCAATCCTAATTCATCCCACTACTGGGATACGGGTCTCGCCTCAACCGAAGTGGTTTAAAGCATACTCCACAACGCTGCTCAATAGCGGAGGCCAGTGTTATCAAACCACCTGAAGGCCACTTAAGTATTCAGAGCACGGTTTCCATTTTTACGTGCTTGTATTAACTTCTGGTTTCGTAGTAACTTACACTTATCCTATCAAACAATTCTTAAATTTCCAAAGGTATTTGAAGAAGAAGCATTGACATGGGAAGAGAAATTGAACCGTATCAACGCATTATTTGACGTATGGATCGATGTACAACGCCGTTGGGTGTACTTGGAGGGCATCTTCAGCGGGTCCGCTGATATCAAGACCCTTCTGCCTGTGGAAACTAGTCGGTTCCAGAGTATCAGGTAGGCTATAATTTTGTATACTATCAAATTCGCACATCTTCGGTTATATGGTTAATTTGCAACGACAAGACTAGGCTTTACCCACGGATTTACTTTTTTTATACTACGTATGTCGTATTACATGCAGCATATAAGCGGCATTATACATACGTTGACACGACGAGTCATGTGCGGAAGCACTAGTGCTACAATTATCTAGCTGACACGTTAGGCCTGCTTTTCACCATTACATGAATAAAAATTTGTATTGTTTACTTACAGTTCTGAATTCCTCGGCCTGATGAAGAAAGTGAGCAAATCACCGATGGTGATGGATGTATTGAACATCCCCGGAGTGCAGAGGTCGCTCGAGCGTCTCGCTGACTTGCTCGGCAAGATACAAAAGGCACTCGGAGAGTATCTCGAAAGAGAACGAAGCAGTTTTCCGCGGTAAGAGAAGTTACATTACTTTGTAGTACTTTTTTTTTTGCTGTAATTTGTAAATAACTATTTTAAATCGACTTTATTAAAATAACGTAAAAGCATGCTTATAGAAAAAAATGTACTCTGGTGGTAATCATTATAATTGAGTCACATCTTATATTTTCATATAATAGTGCACATAAAAACACTTTCCTGGGAAATAAATTAAAAGCTACTGTAATAATTTTAGTGCGTTTTCCTAACCTGTGGTTTTCTATTAACAGATGTGAGCTCGTTGATATCTTTTTCTCACCACTATATCAAACTATCACGTTTCATCTTTTTGTTTCTCCTCAGTGTAACCGACCAATCAATATCATCTTCATCCCTCGCTGTAAACGCGCGAATCCAGATTAATTGAATAGTTGTAATATACTTTGTCAACTGAATACATGCTCTGTGTCATACAACCATTGTTATACGAATATCGCATGATATTTAAAGCGAAGAAAACTTTTTTATTCGCATTGGGAAAATTTTGAGATGGGATAAAAACCATTGAATTCGCGACATTGTTACCGTAACCGACACCGGTCTATTTGGGGCAGTATGAGGCTTGCCTGTGCTCTATTGGTTCATCAGTCGACCTTTGCTCTCCACCTTGGATCCACGCTACTCTCGTTCCCGAAATACCCGTACGAAAGTTCGTGAATGTTTTCAGTAACGCAAATATTTCCTGTCGATTTAAGAAATACACACGTAATTGTTAAAATTTTTACTTATAATATTATTAAAACTCACGTGAGACATTATACTAAATTAATTAAACGGGTTACTCACGTCTTTTTGTCGGGAAAGCCGACTAGTTTCGATCTCAAAAGGAGACCTTCATCAGGGCGAATGTCCAGACACGTCCACACTTTGTCTCTCGCGCCGGACACTGCGCGCCAATGCGCGCGCCGCCCGACTGGAAAGGGTGGTGGGGGGGTTGGTGCGTTGATTATTGGAGCGCTGCCCTCGACGATGACGTAGTGGTAGCCGGTGGATCCAATTCTTCTGTCTCTTCGGGCGCGTGGTCACCTAGTGCGCTTACCATGTGGTGGTAAAAACTGACAGTATCAGCATTGGCGACTGTATCGTGAATTTTTACTTCTGTCTTTAGATTTTACTTCGTGGGCGATGAAGATTTGCTAGAGATAATCGGAAACAGTAAGAACATAGCCCGCCTTCAGAAACACTTCAAGAAAATGTTCGCTGGCGTCGCCGCTATTATCCTCAATGAAGATAATACTGTCATCAACGGCATTGCTTCGCGCGAAGGGGAAGAGGTAAGCACAGTTTTGTTTCATCAGCGTCGATTTTCATTTGTAACTTGAAAGTAAACTCGCATACCACGTAAGTTCCAATTTGTTTTCGATGCATAACATCTAATAAACCATGACGACTGTTGGCTTGACGCGTCGCCACATGCTCCCAAATCTTTGACTCCCTACTCGGTTCGGCGATCTCCCATCTCACTCATGCATAGTTTCAATACAATATAATGATGTCTCACGTCTACCCAGATATCCCACGACGTATGAATTTATTCTCGCTTACACATTGTTAAAATATTAAAATAATATATTTTTGCAGGTCTACTTCACATCCCCAGTGTCTACCATAGAGAACCCAAAGATAAACTCGTGGTTATCTATGGTTGAGCGTGAGATGCGCGTCACGCTGGCGTGTCGCCTCAAGGACGCCGTTGGCGATGTGAAACAATTCAAAGACGGAAATGTGGACCCTCAGAAATTCATTGATTGGTGTGATAAATACCAAGTAAGTGGAAAGATTTTTTTACAAAAATTTGAAGTTTTTCTTCAATTTTGACGTAATATCTGACATATTAAACGATGACCGGATTTTCCCAAAATCATGTATATACTCGTAAAGTAAAGTTTTTACTTGTGTTTAAGGATTTATACAGAAGACAGATCAGTATAATTTAATGATTTTACTGTACGTGATAAATAAAGGCGTCTTGAAAATCTGCTAATCGAGACAAATAACAAATTGACCTACGGATTTATTTTTTATTTTTACTACTTCGGGTGACAGACAAGCATACGGCCCGCCTGATGTGAAGTGGTTACCGTAGCCATATTAACGCTTGCAACATAAAATATTGCTCGCGCGCCGCCACCCCCGCTGCCAACGCAGCATCTCCTTCCTTTCTTTCTGGTGACCTCACTCACTCGCAGGAACACAACAATTCTCAAGGGAATTGTTATTTGGCTGCGGTATTCTGTGAGGTGGAGGTACATTCCCCAGTCGGGTAGCTTACAATTACGCTCCTTACCTCTCTTTTCGCCAGAGCTTCGTTTGTCAGTCAGCAGGGTGCACCGCGTGCAGGTGAACTTGGCTTTGGTTCAAAGATGTTGATGAACCACTTACACCCCATAAATATATAAAATTCGTATTGCCAATATTGTTTTTCTCCAAAAAATTCGTTCCGTTCACCGTATGGTTCACTTGTAAACGTCGATTCAACATCCACAAAACAAATTGGAAGAGTATTTGACGTACAATTATTACGCACCTTCTGTTCTTATACTGTTTGGGGAAACAATCATGGTTCATGATATCTTCATAGCTACCAAAATTTTATGTAACATAAATACTGAACATTATTCATATCATTCTTTTTGACTTCTAAAGGGTCCTACTAATTTATTCTGATTCGTAGGACCTCACTACGAATCAGAATAAATTATTAGGACCAAGGCACCTTTAGGTTTACCTCAAACTCTTTTTGGTGGTCGCCGCGGAATTTCCTAACTTACACATAGTATTACATGATACATAGTTGTTGGCCTGTTATGTTTACTTCAATCGCAAGAGAGTAACGATTATTTTTATTTATGACAGGCTCAAATCGTAGTGCTGGCAGCGCAAATCCTCTGGTCCGAAGACGTGGAAGCAGCTCTGGTGAGCGGTGGCGGTGAAGGTTTGAAGAAAGTGCTGTCGCATGTTGAGAACATGCTGAATATTCTCGCTGACTCCGTGCTGCAGGAACAACCGCCGCTCAGGAGGAGGAAGCTTGAACACTTGGTATGTAAACATGTTGCGATGGTTCAATAATGTCTTGTTCGATAGGGAGCAATGGTGCAGTGGTTGTCTAAGGATGGTTTTTTTTTTTGACGTTAATAAGTCTTTAAAATTGCTTCCGCAGGGAAGCAATTAAAAAAAAAAAAAAAACAAAATCAAGCGATGCAGTTTGGTGTTACAGCTACATATCTATCATTTCCATCGAAAATTCAATCACACCAATGGATAGATGAAGGATCAAAGAATTTATTACGCTAAGCAAGGTCTATAGCACATCGCGTGTGGGGAGGGGGAAGCGCTGCCATTTTGAGATAATTTTAGTGCATATAACGTATTCACGTACAACACACGGCCGTGTCCATGACATAGCCACACGCCATTTTTATTTATCTCGAGCTTTGCTATTAGACAGTCAGACAGACTCGGCAAGTGGTTAAGTCAAGTCAGTGGCCTGTAATGAAGTACGCTCTAAACCCCTTCGATTGATTGTAGACCCGTATCTATATGTTTGTTTAATTGTTGTTTCACACAAACTATAAACGATAAAGCACGCGATATGGAATTATTAAAAGGATTAAGATGACATTTTGCAACCAACATGGACAAAATTTACAATTACGACGCAATAACGTCAGTAGGCATAGTAGGCGCCTGCTATACAACTATCAAAATTTGAAAAATGTGTTCCAGTTAAAATCAAATGCTTTTTGTAGAAACACAAATACCATCTGTTTACCTTGATAATGCCTTAGCGGCGAAACCGGTCGGTAAAATTAAATATAATTACGTGGAACAGTACAAGTGTTTTAAAAATAACATTATTATAATAATGTTCCACCAAGTGCCAGCAATCAACAATATCAACTTTATTAATTGAAAGGTGTCTAAACCCGCCAAATACAAGAATTTCATATGCCTGTATACACGTGGAGTTTACCAGCGGTTGTGTAGTAGCGTAACACACCCGGCCACTCCACACAAGTGTCACGTCGTGACTACTACATAAACCAGCCTGGCGCAACTCAAGGTAAAAAAACGACTCTATGAATCGGAAGGATTTTTTATGAAATGGAAGCAAATTTCGCTTCCATTTCATACTGATTAGAGTTTACGCTATTTGTATGGCACATCCGTCTCTTAAAACGTAGTGGTTACATTCTCTTTGACATAAACAACGACGTCTGAGCAGAACGTGAATGAGCGTGTGTGCAAGAAGCGCCACACTAACTTTTCCAGATTTCTCTCATAGGGGAGGTGAGGTCGACACGAAAGAGCGGGTGGGAGCGGCCATATTGTAGATAGTACTATTATTAGAAAGGAAGGAGATACTGCATTGGCAGCGGGGGTAGCGGCGCGTGAGCGATATTTTGTGTTGCGAGCGTTAATATGGCTACGACAACCGCTTCACATCAGGCGGGCCATATGCTTGTCCGCCACCCGACGTAGTATAAAAAAAATATTACTTATACTGTACTGTTACCAAGAATGTTAGTTTCTTATAATATTTGTTCTTATTTCAGATCAATGAGTTTGTCCACAAGCGCACTGTGACTCGCCGCCTGATTGCCTCCGACGTGAACAGCCCGCGCTCCTTCGAGTGGCTGTGTGAGATGCGCTTCTACTTCGATCCCAGGAATAATGACGTGCGTAATCACGAATAGCTCTTGGAACCAAGGGGCTTATCGTTATCGAGACGCTAGCGTTCAGACCATTTTGCAATTCATATTATTGAAATCGATGTATTAGGTTAGGTAACAACTCAATGTTTTAGGTCCCCAATAGTGTTAGATACTTAAAATCCGTGGTGCACGGCATTTGAGCTTCATTAACTAACCATCTCTTTAGGCCATATTGCTGTCTCTCGCATTGCTAAGAGGGGAATTCAAAAACAAGCAAATGTTTTGGCTGCTATAATAATAGACCTTGTACCGAATACTGCCTCACGAAAGATATGGTAAAGTCGCAACTAGTGCCACAATTTAGGTTTCGGAATTATTAAAGAATCGGTCATTTTATCCGTTTTCGGCATCTTCCGAAACTGACGACTGATGACTGTAACGATATACCAAAAAATATTACTTCAACAATTAATGAAAATTGATAATGTATTTCTACTGCACAAATATATATTAATTTTGAATAACTGTCTTGTCACAGATTAAAACATCGGACGCGCAGCATGCGCCGCCATAGCGAAATTTATTTTTTATTTTTTTGAAATCCCGAATTTATATCGGAAAACCAAGGTCACTTAACATTACTACTTTTTGATGCTCTACACGAATCCGAAGTCAGAATTTTGTAAATTTTGAGTTTCATGGCAACGGACAGACAGAACGACCGGACAATTTTATAAACTCAATGAATTTCGCTGAAAATAGTACAAATACTAAAAAACACTTATTGTCATTAGTGTTTTTAGTGCTCGGGTTTTAAGATTCGAAATCCGGAGTTTTCACGCATCTTGTTCTGGTTGCTAGCGTTTAGAGATGGCAACCCTACTCGGTGTGAGTAGGGTTGCCAATTGTTTTTGATTTAATTTTCTTAATTTATTTACCCCACAGGTATTACAACAGCTCACCATTCACATGGCAAATGCGAAATTCCTATACGGTTTTGAATATTTGGGCGTGCAAGATCGTCTGGTGCAGACGCCTCTGACTGACCGCTGCTATCTCACCATGACACAGGCGCTGGAAGCCAGGCTCGGAGGATCACCATTTGGTGAGACTTATTGACTTAGTTGATACTGTTGATTGTTGCACTTGGTGGAACATTATTATCATAATGTTATAATAAAGAACTTCCCTTGATAATGTCTTAGCGGCGAAACCGGTCTGCAAAATTAAATATAATTACGTGGAACAGTACAAGTGCTTTATTATTGACTTAGAATTACAAAAACAGTAGAAAAATTTCGACTTTTGTGAAAACAATTTTCACAACAATTCTTACTCATTTTTGCATGGAAAGTGTCAATGTTGCTGCTGCAAATTAATGTTTCTACTGTTTTTGTTGTAAATGCGTACTTATAATACATAGAAAATACCCAGACCAAGACAAACAGACATGTTCATTCAAGCAAATATTTGTCTTGTGCGGGGATCGAACCCGCGACCTCGGGGTGAAATTGGCCATTGCTAGCAATTCGACCACCGGGCTCGTCATAATATGATCTCGACATAAATTATAACCCAAAGAAGATGTAACTAACGATTTTTGGGGTGTAAGCGGTTCATCAAGATCTTTGACCAAAGCTAACTTCACCTGCACGCGGCGCACCCTGCTGACTGACAAACAAAGTTCTGGCGAAAAGAGTGGTGGGGAGCGTAATTGTAAGCTACCTGACTGGGAAATGTACCTCCACCTCACACAATACCGCAGCCAAATAACAATTCCCTTGAGGATTGTTGTGTTCCTGCGAGGGAGTGAGTGAGGTCACCAGAAAAGAAGGAGATGCTGCGTTGGCAGCGGGAGTGGCAACGCGCGAGCGATATTTTACGTTGCGAGCGTTATATGCTTTACATCAGGTGAGACATATACTTGTCTGCCACCCGACGTTATATAAAAAAAAACTACCTTTTAGTGCGATAACCAGGATTAATTCAGGCCAAACCCGGTACATAACTAATGTTTATAAATTTTCAATCGTCGTGTCTCAGGGCCCGCGGGTACGGGTAAGACGGAATCCGTGAAGGCTCTGGGCAACCAGCTCGGCCGGTTCGTGCTGGTGTTCAATTGCGACGAGACCTTCGACTTCCAGGCCATGGGCCGAATCTTCGTCGGTCTCTGCCAGGTTTGTATACCATATGGTTTGTGTGTCTGTTGAAAAAGTTATCCGTTACTATTAAATAAGTAAAATAATAACTAAGCTTAGGGAACGCTCGGCGTTCCTTTCCCTACTACTCATCCGGAGACAGACGTCTCCAAGACAGACCAATCGTGCGAGGCGCATACCGAGTAGTCATACAGTCTTCTCTATGGTACCGGGTAGACGCCGTTAAAAGATGACATCATGTTTTGACATGAATATGTTTGTAAATTTTCTACCATACGGGGGCAATCAAAAAAATCTAACAAAGTCAGGGAATACAGTTTGGCGTTGTAGTTTCGAATCTACACTCTACATCCAAAATTCAATCACACCACTGGATAGATAAGGATCAAAGAATTTATTACGCTAAGTGAGGACTATTGAACATCGCGTGCGGGGGAAGAGAAAGCGCTGCCGTTTTGATATAATTCTAGTGCATTTAACGTGTTCATGTTCACACACACACACACACGGGCGTGCCCATGACACAGCTACACCCCATTTTGTGTATTTTTTTTTTTTTTGTATGAACGTAATATTTTTTTTACTACGCCATGTACCTAATAAGCATACGGCGCGTCTGACCGTAATCTACAGAGCGTTTACAATACAAGGAGTATATGTCCTTACGCTCTGGCGCCCTCGCTACAGGACCTCTTTACATCTAGTAAGCTCACTAACTCCCCGGAACAACAATGCTCAATAGTATTGTGATTTAGCTGGTATTATAGAGCTTAGTCTTCTGTGAGGCAGAGATAGTTCCCATATCATGCCTTCCCCTCTTATATCGCCTGAACCTCATTAACTAATCGGCACTGTGCACGTTCCTATTGCAAACATTTTTGCAATAAATTTTACTATGGGGTTTTAATACTGAAAAATGTACAGACTTACAAAGACAAAGGGTTTTGTTACTTATTTTATGAATACTGTCTATAATAAATATATATATAAATATATATTAATGTAAGTTTTTATTTGTGTATTATATAGGTTGGTGCTTGGGGTTGTTTCGACGAGTTCAATCGTCTCGAGGAGAGAATGTTGTCTGCTGTATCACAACAAGTGCAGACAATTCAAGAGGCTCTCAAGACTCACCAAGAGGGCGATAACACTGGTAATTAATAAGAATAAAACAAATTACATCCTTACATTCATACCCTCCGAAGCGATTTAATCATACCGTGCATCTCACCTTATCGAGAAGTAGTTCTAAAGCTTCTAACCCATACCCAGCAATCAAGCAAGCCTAACCATTTCAAGCTTTATCTATAATTTTCCTATCTTTGATATACGAGAAGAGCAATCAGTAGCGCTTCGAACTTCCGCGTTTTAGATCGTACCATGTCCGTATAACATTTTTATAGGTCATGAAGCGTAATCACTGTCGTTTGTACGGGAGTTACCGCGATCGATTTTTATATATCTTCCCGGTATTTCGGCGACGTTGCAGATGCCACGGTCAGTCGTCCTGTAACTATGGAAAATATAAAAATCGATCGCGGTAAGTCCCGTATAACAATAGTGATGTAAACAACCGTGAAAAATTAAAATTATGGAAAGCATAATGATAACCGGGTCAGAAGATAACAAGTTTGGGAAACTCTGTTAATGTAATTATGATTTAGCTGTGTTTAGCTGTGGTTCAAGAGCTACCCAGTCTTTTTGCTTCGAAGTGTAATAATCCTTTATTATTTTTACACTATCTTACATTTCATTGGTTGCATTCCTTACAATTTACGTGTTATTAGATTTTACACAATTTTATTCTAATCCACAGCCAAGTCGATCACAGTGGAGCTAGTTGGAAAACAAGTACGCGTTTCGCAAGACATGGCGATCTTCATTACAATGAACCCTGGGTATGCAGGGCGGTCCAACTTGCCCGACAACTTGAAGAAGCTGTTCCGAAGCTTGGCGATGACTACGCCCGACCGGCAGCTCATTGCCGAGGTGATGCTGTTCAGTCAAGGGTTCAGGACTGCCGAGAAACTCGCTTGCAAGATCGTGCCTTTCTTCAAGTAGGCTTTTGAAACATTTTTTTATAATAAATATTAAATTAGAGAGTTTATTCACGAAACTGGTGTCCGTCTAACCAGATGAACTAAAGAAGCGGCTCATGTGATGTACACAAACATTTTCAACATGTTAGACAAAATAATCATTCCAAAATTCTATTTATAGTGTCCGACTTTGGCCTTCCGGTATGTGATGGATTCCCGTATTGGATGGATGGAGGAATTAGTATGTTTGTCAACTAAGCACGGCTCCGGCATTTTGTCGAACTAATGAAACGCCTTATATAATTTGTATGGAATGTTTGTCCGCATATCCGACTGTCATCCAGATTTTTGACGCCTAAAACCGTAGAAAATACAGTTAATCATTCAGTCTCCGGTAGAGATTTCCGATGTTTCATGATAAGGGTCGCAGATCAATCTTATGCAAGATAATTTAAATGTCTAAAAAAATTCTAGCAAACAATAAGAAGTACGTGAGATTGAGCTTTTTCTTGAAGTGTTAAGCCGGACAGAAAATCGAATTGAGAACCATTTTAAGCAGTATGAATGATTTTTACAAAGAGATATTTGTTTGTTGGTGTTGTATATCTTCCAATATTCACAAAAAAGTTTTGAACATATATACGTGTTTGGAACAGGCTTTGCGACGAGCAATTATCAAACCAGTCTCACTACGACTTCGGTCTACGTGCTCTCAAATCCGTGCTGGTGTCAGCTGGTAACGTCAAACGTGACAGGATTCAGAGGATCAAGGTAACTAATTTACTATAACATCATACATTGTGCTCGCTCTATATATATGTCGCAGCCAATTGGTAGAACCGCATTACAAAACGGCTAACTTTGGGCAGATTGCATTTAAATTATCTTTTGATTAGGTTTGTGTTATTATAACCGTAATTAGAAACAGCCAAGCTATTTAATTCTATTATTATAGTATTCTTGGTGATACACCATCAGGTAACAATTCGGTCGTGTAATCATTATGATAAAAACGCGGAATGAAATAATGGCTCCGCCATTTTTTAAAACAGCTAGACGTTACGTAATGCGGCGGATTTTACGAATTGGCTGCGACATATATACATATCTAAAATGAAGAACTTTACAGCCCCAACCATCGTTGTTTGCTTAAGTTTATCCTACTCTCTCGTTAGCGTCTTATAAGTCTTATAAGCGAGCCTTGTAAAGTATAACATACTATGGTGACTGTCTGTTTTGGCGTGTCTATGTAAATAAATTTACTGACTGCTCATAAAAATTGCAAAAAAAATTAATCGCGAGATGAGTGAACAAACTTTTCAGAATTCACTATAGCGTTTACAATTAAATAACTGTAGGACAACTTTAGCTGACCTGTGCAGCGAAAATAAATAAATGTTTCTGGAGAGTTTACACAGCGCCATCTACTTCCAAACTAAACAAATTTACTAAAAAAAATATGGTAAATTTATCAATTGTCTAAACTGATAAATTTACTTAAATACTTTTTTTTGTAAATACATACTTGTAATAGAAAACAACCCCGATCCAGACAATCAGGCATGTTAATGCACACAAATGTTTATCTTATGTATTTTGAACCCGCTACCTCGGATTCGAAGTAGCCATTGCTATAACCCGGTTCATTAAAGAAAGGAATCTTAAATGGTGGCGCTCATCATGTTCTCTCGCTCGCCACACTAGTGCCATCTATACTCACTCTCGCGCGTACTACCTGTCAACGCAAGTACAAGCCGCCATTTAAGATTCCTTTCTTTATTGCTTAATTCGACTTATAGTCATTCGACTCCTGCGCTCGTCGATTATATACAACTACGAGCATACACAATATTATACAAAATTCTACTAAACACTTTAACAAGCTTTATCTGATTTATAGGAAAATCTAGTAGAACGCGGCACGGAAGTCCCCGACGAAGCGTCCATAGCGGAATCGCTCCCCGAACAAGACATCCTGATACAGTCGGTGTGTGAGACTATGGTGCCCAAGCTGGTGGCAGAAGACATACCCCTGCTGTTCTCACTGCTCAACGACGTGTTCCCCAACGTGGGTTATACAAGGGCTGAAATGACTGGTGAGTTTAAGAAGTTTATGACAGGTTAGGAGGGGGTAGGGGGTTTTGTGACTGGTTGGGAGGGGGTAGGGAGTATTATCATTGGTTGGAAGGGGGTAGGCGGTGTAATTTTTAGGGTCAATTGCACCAATCAAACTCTGTTTCTTTCTGTGTATCAACCCGTAAAAATCGCACTGCTGGGTTCACTTCTGCAGTTTCGTTGGAAGATTTATAACAATGTTTATTCATATAAAACTGATGCTTAAATCTAAAAGTTTGATGCAAGCGGCTCTTATCCACATTGTGTCTATCATATATAGACCTCAACCCTCCAAACAGAGAACGAGATGGTTAAACGGTGGCGGTTATGTAACTTAATCAATTTGTTTTGTACAAAGGTAGAATAATATAGCAAGTCTCCGGTGATTTCTCGTTAGTGAAAACTAATGTGATTTTTTTTTTTTTTTAATCTCCCAGATCAAACAAACTTTCAACCCCTATTTTATACCCATAGAGACTGAAATTCCCAAAATCCTTTTTTCTTACTTGCCTAGGCCGTAATAGGGATGTACTGTCGTTGATAAATCTGTTACACGAAAAATGCCATCCTCTATATAACTTTAGATGTATCGACATTAAATTGATGTAACCTGTGTTTTTAAAACAGACACGATATACGTGGAAAACTCATCTGTCAAATGTTCATTATGATATAATATTGAATGTTTTAGGCTTGAAGAACGAAATTCGGGCTGTGTGCGCTGAAGAGTTCCTTGTCTGCGGCGAAGGCGACGAACAAGGTTCCACCTGGATGGACAAGGTACGTCATAAAACGGAAATACTTACATAATAAATACGTTTTAATTACCAAGTTAACCAATCCAATGGTTAAGGAAAATAACAGCTAATGGTATTTTGGTTTAATTAATTTAATTAATGTCAACAACCACGAAATGGGTGACATCAAGCGATGGGATCACAATGCCTTCGTGCCCTCTATCGGTTATATGTAAAACCTTCTTGCCTGCCTTTTTTCCATACGAAAGTTTTTAAGTGTTGCCATGTGCAACTAAGAAAGTGTCGCCCTTATTTTTGACTACTTTTTTTGCCGCATTGTAGTTGTATAAGATATACCACATAAAGAGACACTGCGTGGAAAAAGTTTACGTACAAATAAAAATTCTGTAACCGGCCATGTCGCTCCGCTGCCGTTTTAATATGGTCTGACTTTTAGGCAGAGTGCAGAAGACATTTTGTCGTACGGATTAAAATACCGCGCCAGTTCAGCTCTGACCTGTCTGCCGACACGGCATACAAAAGACGAGCGAAGCGCGACCCTCGCCTACCAATACTCTAAACTAGAGTCTAACTAGACCGTCCTGTCGAGTAACATACGTATCATCTATACGCTGTGATCAGACAACCTTGACCTCTTAACCTTTTATCCTGAGTGTACACGCGTTCATGCTATTCCATACATTTGTTCGTTATAGCAAAAAGTTTTCTATAGACAGCTTTGTCCCGTCGTGACCGTCATCTGTACGCGGCCTAAATGTATCAGTTTATATGAAGGTGGCCCCTTCTCCTGCTGTCATCCAGTTCGTAGGCAAATCATCCATCGACCTAGCCGTTGCACAGTCAATGTTTGATACATGAATTTTGTTCAGCACATTGTTTTTGAGATTTTACACATCCATCATGAAATTAAAACATCCTAATAAGGTGACGGTAAAATGATATTTTGTATAAAATTAATTAATATTAAAATAGTAAATTATTTATTATAATACTTAGATCATTTACCAAAATTATAACATGCGATATAACCATAACAATTAACATTATTATGCTTTATCATTGAGTATTCCAAACGCAATTTATCATTATCACAAAATGCCTAAATTAGTTTAAAAGATCTAAAACCCTAAACAATAACGGCCGAAAGCCACACATTCAGACATGTTATGATGAAAATTATATGACTTCGTGTACGTTGAAACTTCGTACATATTATTTAGAATTTATATAGCATTTATTATTGAGAACAAATGAACATAATTTGTCCATCAGATAACCTCAAATAGATACCCGGGTGGGATATCCATCTTCCCGCATCAAGGTTACTAAACCAAACTGATTGTGTGGGTGATGCGAGAAAGGCATTCGTCTAATATTTTACATGAAGAAGTATTTTTATCTGGCATTTTCGTAATAGACATAAGCGTGCTCCTGTTTGTTTGCGGTCGTATCTATAATAACTTAATCCTTCACATTGTAATTAAACATATGAACCGCTTGCAATATTCACGTTTCGATGACGGGTAGACACTGAATGCCCCGATTTACATTTTATTGATTTGTACGGTGACGTAAGATGGCCTACATGCGGGATCTATGAGGTAGATCTGTGATTGGCTCCCACAAAATTCTAATAAAATTATATTTGGAAAAAATATCTATACAAAAATTGCGATTGGAATACAGTCGGTTCTCATGGCCATATATCCATGTACCATGTACGGTAGTACGTGTGAGTGAATGCGTATGCGTTTCCATGCTAACCCGCTAACGGCACATAGAGGCGCAACGCGGCGTCGCGCGCGCAGCACAGCACGTGGATCGAGAAGGTCAGTGATGTCGTCCTGTCTCCTGCAACATTCGGCACTGTGTCTCGCCTCTCACTTTGTTCTGTGCTAGCAAACTCTAGACAGTTATAGTTTATACGCTAGTGACGGAATAAAAGAGACAGCTATAGCGAGAGAGGCAACACATTAAAAAAAATACGCTTTTGGCGTTGGCAAAAAGTGTGTTCCAATACCACCCTGCCGCTCGTCAGTACTCGCCGCATAGGTGCTCTTCACTCTCCCAAATGACGCATCAGCAAACCATAATTCCTCTATTTTATATGAGAATAAAGTATCTTATATTTTATTGTATATGATATTTTTTTAGACTTTATATTTTTTATAGATGACAGGCAAGCCATGGTGACATCACCTGGGGAACATTAATCTATTAACATAGATCAAGACATGCTCCTTTCTAGTATAATAGCGCTGACTCTTTTACTCCGTTACTGATTCCACAAATATTAAACGATTTGTGGAAAATACATGAAACGATTGTTTGCTTGCAAGATTTCATACAGAAAGTTCATTCCCCTAATCAACCTCTGGGCCACTCCATAGAGCGTATCATCATATGGCCAATACCGAAAACTCAAGCAAATTAGTAATTTATTTCACGCTTCTTGGACTTTAATCTTTTGTCCACACGTTCATTTCTAATTACTTGTACTTGTACTACGTATTTGGTTAAAAGTATTCTGTATAATGAAATTGCAGCATTTCTTATAGGTGTATCGATACTATTGTAATTGAGCAATCGGAAAATCATTAATTATAGTTTGATTTAAATTCTTACAGTGCTGACTGAAATTTTATTTCGTTGATTGCTTTTTTGCAACGATGCGCAAAAGATGTGCATCCTGGTGCGAAGGGTCCGGGACAGCCCCAACAACATTCTTAGAATGATTGCGGGCAGAGTGGACAGCCCTTATATGCTTCACTGCTATACGCACGTATAAGGTGTTAACCTTAGAATAGTCTACCTTCTAACATAATGAGTCATGTCACTTGTAATTTTATAAATAAATAAAAAAGTTCTGATTTTAACTATCGCGACGCCCGGCCTATACAAAGACCAAATCGTTCAACATGACGTGCTATAAATTGTACTTTTAAACGCCTATATTGTGACGCAATCGTTTCATGTATTAAATGTTCGTAGATGTACTTTCTGTTTTTATTTTATTTTTTTAAGGTTTTTTTTTTACTCTTTCTCTTTTCAGCCGATCCTGTTTTAACTGTGGGGTTGTTGAGTCAAATTTCATCGTGATTTTCTTTTATTTCTAGACACTGTGTAAATAATGTTCACCATAAATCCGACACATCTGTGTTTCCTATTTGTAGTTTTCTAATATTTTAAGCATTTCTTAAGAAATGCTTAACAATGTTACAAAATTAAACACGCTTTTTCCATCTACAGTTAAATACTATTCTCTACTGTATGACTTTTTGTCGTAGAAAGTTTGTCAGCACTACACTCTCTTCCTTCTAGGTGGTGTGATTGTATTTGTAACTGTAATTTTCAAAAACTCCTGCAAAAAAAATTGTGTGAAAATATTATTCCTTCTGTATGTCGTTATTATGTCGCTACTAGCACTTTTTCACTTATAAAGATATAATATATCCTAAGACACAACATCAACATCAATCACAGTGTATATATTTATAGAACAATATTCTCACTTCATACATACGTCGACGCACTACACGACTCGTTGAGAGTTTTACCATGCGTCGCATTAAAATACCGCTTAGAATATTCTAGCGGGCGGCGTGTTTTTGTATAAATGCGTGAATCAGACGATGGAGTTGAGATACTGCTCTTTATGCCTACTGTGATGTAAACCTTATCCTATTCATTTTATTTTAGATATTAATTTATTTGTTTTTATTATTAAAAATGAGTGTATTCGAAATAGTGATTAGTCATCTATATACACTATATCCACTAAATATACAATCTCCTCGCCAATGCCAAAAATCAGAATTAATTCAGCGGTTTGGCAGAAAAAAGTTAGTCAAATAGAAACAGTTCTTTTTCCTCTTTTATGAATTAGTACTAATATGAAACGGTCAATTTCAAACTAGGTTTCATTTCAAAACCATCGACTAGTGCAAGGAGATAAGAACATACTGATGCAATACTTTATATAAAATTAATTGTATATTTTTTGGTTCTTTAAAAAGGCCCGGTATTGTATAAGTGCGTTATGTGTATACAGGTGCTCCAGTTGTACCAGATTTGCAACCTGAACCATGGTTTGATGATGGTGGGACCGTCCGGCAGCGGCAAATCCACCGCTTGGCGTGTGCTGCTCAAAGCTTTGGAAAGGTAAGTACAACGTAAACAATACTGCTCAGTAAGAAGAAATAAATTTATTTACTTAGAATATTTATTTAGTCACTGGAAATTACTTCACCTGCACCCGATGCAACCTGCTAACTGACAAACGAAGCTCTGGCGAAAAGAGAGGTAGGGAGCGTAATTGTATGCTACTCGACTGGGGAATGTACCTCAACCTCGAGGGTTGTTGTGGTCCTGCGAGTGAGTGAGGTCAACAGAAAAGAAGGAGAGGCAGCGGGCGTGGCGACGCACGAGTGATATTTTATGTCGCGAGCGTTAATATGGCTACGGTAACCGCTTCACATCAGGCGAGCCGTATGCTTGTCCGCCACCCGTCATATTATAAAAAAAAAATCATTTCAGAAATAAAAGGAAAATTCAAAAAAAGGACTTAATTATTTTGTTTGTGAAAATTCGTATTACCGCGTAGTAGTAAAGCAGTTTGTCTATCTGTAGCTTTCTCAAGCCGACCTTTCCTTATTTTACACCTGCTTGAATATATCATATTAGCTTCCAAACACATACACATATCAAAGTGATATTTTTTATTTCCAAATTATTTAAGTCTGGATAGTTTCTAGCTATTTTTATGAAAAATATTAATAAAAATGTAATAATATATTTTTCATAAAAATTTCGCTTTCTCGAAATACACAGTAATAAAAATCTTGTGAGTTTTAATATATTTTCTCCTTTGTTATAGCTTTGTAATCATAATTACATTTTGTTCCTATATAGATTTGAAGGCGTAGAAGGAGTGGCGCACGTAATCGACCCGAAAGCAATGTCAAAGGAGACGCTGTATGGTGTACTCGATCCCAATACCCGCGAATGGACCGACGGTCTCTTTACTCATATACTAAGGTCAGTGAGGGTCTTTTGGCAGCACTGTAGCGTAGGGTCCAATGATCTGTCAATTCATAGCATCTTGTCAAATGTATTGTTGACGTCCTATGTTGTCTTGTCGTCTTGAAGTTTCACTTTAAAAACTCACACAATTTAACAATCTGAACCCGACGCCTACCTAGCGACATCTGGTGTCAGAAAAAAAATCCAACATTGACGTATTACGTCAATGGGGATGTTGGATTTTTTGAGCATCATCTCTTCTACTAAAGGTCACAGGATGCTGTTGGAAGCAAACTGCATAAAACCAATCATTGGGAAAGTCTGTGGACTCATCCCTATGTGTAGTCAGTTGAAATGATAGTGATGATGACGAATATGGAGCCTACACATGAGAAACTAATTCAATACCGCATATTATAAAGTTCTGATTGTGTATGAAGAAATCGCAACTTACTATTTTGAAGTTATACTAGTATACTGTTGATTGTTGGCACTTGGTGGAACATTATTATCATAATGTTATAATAAAGGACTTGTACTGTTCCACGGATTACTTACGTGTTACGGTAAATACGTGGAACAGTACAAGTGCTTTATTATAACATTATTACTATTTTGATTTTTTTTTGATGTGGCTGATCAAAACTCCTCCTTGCCTGATGAAAAGCAGAGGAGAAGACTAAATGTGAGAGCCTCCATCACTGCGATTAGTTGTGACATTCAATATTGTAATGTATGTACATTTTTTTCTTTATCCCCTAAAAATCTTGTAATATAACAGAAAAATCATCGACAACGTCCGTGGTGAGATCAACAAACGCCAATGGATCATCTTCGACGGCGACGTGGACCCCGAGTGGGTGGAGAACTTGAACTCTGTACTCGACGACAACAAGCTACTAACGTTGCCCAACGGCGAGCGGTTGTCACTGCCGCCGAACGTGCGAGTGATGTTTGAGGTAAGGGAAGGTTCTTTTGACTACATTCTTCACATTTGTAAATTTATGATTCTTGCTTGGCCTGATTCCTCTAGTCATAATAGATTTAGAATTATGCTTTGAAGCTTGTTAGTACACAGTTAAGCGTGTTAAGGTATAATACGCTTAACTGCGTACAAACAAGTTTCTATACGTGCTTAACCCTTTAGGGCATTAGGTCTACCGAGAACGGATGTGTAATATATGTTACAATATTCAATTCATATAATTTGTTTCACTTCTTTTTTCTAATACATTGCTGGCTTGCAATGAACAAAATATCAAACACAATGGATATCAAATTATAGCAAATGAACGTTATGCCAAATGAAATTATAAGTTAGCTTATAAGCGTAACTTGCGCTAGGCTTTAATCTATCACATAGTATGAAAAACATCAAAAGGTTACAAAGATCTTGCTTTTTTCATCATAATGTTGAAGGTCTGATACAAATCTACATTTATTGTTGTCAGGTACAAGACCTGAAGTACGCAACTTTGGCGACAGTATCGCGTTGCGGCATGGTCTGGTTCTCACAGGACGTGCTCACCACTGAGATGATCTTCGAGAACTATCTCATGAGGTAAATATTTGTCTTTTAAGTCCATATGATCCATATTTTTTTTTTATATATGAGAGGGATGCAAATGAGGGTCACCTGATGATAAGCAATCACCACCAGCCGTGGAGATCAACAACACCAAGGGGTCGCCGATCCGATACCAGCCTATACTCCTTTCTTCCTTTCTTTCTTTCTTTTCTGGTGACTTCACTTACTCGCATAAACACGCTCAAGTGAATTGTTATTTGCCAGCGGTATTCCGTGAGGCGGAGGTGCTTCCCCAATCGGACAGCTTAAAAAGTACGCTATGTATTACCTCTGGCGAATAATAAGAATCGCGATGACGACGAGTTTGATAGGCTCGTTCTCAGGGCTTGTTGTTGGTTTCTGTCTAATCTAATATACAAGTCAAGTAGCGTCGACATATGTCTTTGTATGCATGTGGATATTTGGAGTTGTTTTGTGCTTAAAAGATTACGCTGAACCGTTATGCGCAGCTACAACTAAGTCAGCAGTCTTTGGGCAGCTTGAAAATTGGTCTACTTAACCCCCTAGTGATGGCCGTGAGGTTACCGGGTTACCGGCAGACTAGAATAGAATCACTCTGTCTCTTCCCGTGGATGTCGTACAAGGCGACTAAGGGAAATACATTATAAAACATCGATCAGGCCTCCCCATCCCGTCTGGCCAGCGTGGGGAGTGTAGGCCAAATCCTCCTTCTGTCATGGACGGACGAGAGAGGGTCGTGCTCCTGTAGTGGAGACTAAAATAACCTGATGATGATGATGGTGAACCCCCTATTGAAACTGTGTAGTAGAGTACGTTCAAAACCCTTCACGGTTGACGAGAAATTCGTTTCCTAAAACTTGATTGAGTATAAGTTTAATGTCTTTGTCTCTTTTAGATTGAGGAATATTCCGCTAGAAGACGGCGAAGAAGATTCTTTCAGCATCGTAATGGCTGCTCCATCCGCAGGCGGTGATCAAAATGCTACGGAGAATATTTTGTCTCCTGCTTTACAGGTGCGTAGTAGACTTGTCTTACAGGTACGGTTGGTTCTTTAAGGTAGTCAATCGGTTCTATAAGATAGCTAACCACATTAAGGTGGCCAGTTATATTAGGGAACCGAATGTAGAACCGACTCTAGAGTTATCTTAGGGACCCTGGATGGCTGATAAAGATCGTTTTGTTATCATCAACTAATTTTTAAATAAAGGAGTACATTTGACGAATGCGTTACTAAAAGCTCTTCTAAATGAGTAATATTTTACCGAAATATGACTATAATATTATCAAGCCAAAAGGACGGGCACTAATTAACCTAATTGGGACATCACTACATAGTATAAAACAAAGTCGCATTCTCTGTCCCTATGTCCCTTTGTATGCTAAAATCTTTGAAACTACGCAACGGATTATGATGCGGTTTTTTTAAATAGATAGAGTGATTCAACTGGAAAGTTTATATGTATAATATATGCATAATATAGTAGAAAAACACTGATAATTTAGAGGTTTCTAATGTGATGTCGTAAATAAACACATTTTTTTGCTCTTTCATTGCAAACGCTGGCTGAACCCAACGAGATAGATCAAAATAATGTAGTACAGTATTGTTCACCTTAAAATGGTCTACAAAAAAGTTCGCGATGGTATATGTCTATCTCTTAGTGGTAACACACAATAACCGTTATTTTATCCTTTGCTTTTTACAAGAAATAATGCCTTATTTACGAAGCGATTTTAAGCAATACAGAATTAATCCTTATCCAATTAAGTACCTTAAATACATTGCGCATTTAATATAGATCAATATGGCCATTCACAGCATGTAATTTAAATGAATAGTTTAGAAGATATTACACATTTAAAATGCAGGGACATACCGGCTGTGGCGGTACCGGCCGCGGAGCCGGCGGCGTGTGCCTATAACTGGGGAAGGACTGGATAGGATACAAAGCGCAAAGACCTTCTGTAGTACATTTAGTATCAGCATTGCACCCGTGCGAAGCCGGGGCGGGTCGCTAGTATAAAATATTTCAAAACAAATATGTTCCTTTGGAAGCACTGTAAGTAGTTACACGGTTAGACATGTTACCAATGTCCAGACCCAGCGCGACGTGGCAGCAATCCTTCAGCCCCTGTTCTTCGGCGACGGGCTGGTGGTGAAGTGCTTGGAGCGCGCCGCCACCCTCGACCACATCATGGACTTCACGCGACACCGCGCACTCTCATCGCTGCACTCCATGCTCAACAGAGGAGTCAGGTTAGTGTGAAGCAGTGTTACTGAAAGTGGCACATAGCACCCATTTGTGGGCGCTGGAAACTTTCAAGACTATTAGGGGAGACACCAAGAATTGGAAGCTGGCTTTGCTTATATCAATAGTCTCATTTTAAAAAGCCAAGAAATTATTTTATTCGTATCTCTATCTAGAATGTTTAACATAGTGTAGCAGTAAGTTAACATATATATATAGATAAAAATAAATTCTTCATAAAGTGGGCTGATGTCATATAAAAGGAAAAGGTTTATCATTGCACAGCTGAAACTACTGCTGGGCGAATCTATTACGTCTTGATGGAGTTATCTTTTATGACATAGACTTCCACTAAGGATTTTGCGATATTCTCATGGAATAATGAAATAAGAACGTAATTTGTTTGCAACATTTTATTTATAATTCGAGTTACGAACTATCACGAAATGAATATCAATTGACGTGCTGTCCACAAACTGAGATTTTTTTCCTAGTCCTTACTTCGAAGTTAGTGAGTTATATTTCGCCTAATATAAAAATAATAGTTATTAGACTTTTTGATTATATAATGCATCAAACTTTCAGGAACATCCTCGGGTACAATCGCCAACACCCCGACTTCCCCATTACGAATGAGCAACTGGAGGCATATGTACCAAAGTGGCTTGTCTATTCCCTACTTTGGTCGTTTGCTGGCGACGCCAAACTTAAGGTAACCCGTCAGTTGTGTTTGTCATTTACCAAATTCCTTATTATTTATAAATTTTTAATACGCTTGTTTTGTTGTTTCAGGATCGTAATGAATTAGGTGACTTTATTAGATCTGCGAGTACTATGCTCTTACCTAACTGTGGACCAAATCAACACATCATCGATTTTGAGGTATGAAAACTTTGCATTAGTATTTATTATATGGTCCTCGGTGACCAAACCGTGACCTCTTGTACATGACCAGTTTAAGCCATGCACTGCATTTTATGAATGAGCAGGATAGGGAATATTAAGGTTTGCGCACCGGGAAGATATAGGTAGATATTATATATTAACATTTTAAGTAGTGTATAATTTCACATATTGTCATGTAGTTGCATCGTGTAAAATCGATAGGCGCTTAACTTAATGTCCTCGATAGCATAGATTCATTCGTCGTGGTTTGCTCGACCAAAGTTGCCAAAAATGCCGCATAATGTTAGTGGAGATCTGTTACATACGTATCTCGATAAAAAAGTTGTTTATCATTTACTTACTACTATAATACAAGCTTTACTAAGTTTGATACCAGGTGGCACTATATTGATTGTTCTGAAATACATATTTGTTTGTGCGCAGGTGTCGATTACCGGCGATTGGGTGCCGTGGTCGGCGAAGGTGCCACAAATCGAGGTGGAAACTCACAAAGTGGCAGCTCCTGACATAGTGGTGCCCACGCTCGACACCGTGCGACACGAGGCGCTGCTCTACACCTGGCTCGCTGAACACAAGCCGCTCGGTATGACACAATTAAATTTGTACATTACTCACCATTATGAACATGCTCTATTGCTGTAGAGCGATTTACTGTATTTTTTAAATGAAGCAATTTATCTTTATTTCTCGGTCGAGCTCGACATACCCTACGTTTCTTTCAACAGAACCTCCTTAGCTTGTCTTTATACCACGTGCAGTTAAAATTGGTTAAATAGACTTTAAAGACGGTTCTGACACCCCGAACCTCTGTAAATAAATGCTGTACTTATCTAAACAATATACGATTGAAGGTTACTCAGCTCCAAATGAATCGACAAACTAATGGGCCACGTCCTCTTTGCATTCAACCTCTGTCGTTACTGACTCACTTGCTAAGCAGCTCGCACTGCTTGCAGCTAATTGCTGTTTTTTTTTTTGTTTCTGGTAAAGTTGAAATTTGTAGGACTTAGTACATTTATGTCAATCGTTTCTGTAATTTACAATACGTGTCGATGATAATTGCTGATGCCCATTATTTTTATATTGTAAAGTGCTTCCGATGTAGCATTGGTGTAAAAGGGCCAAATAAATGGTCTACCACATTTAGATTGACATTCTTTTGTGTACACCACTTTTGTACTTTTCAAACTATGTAGATCTATTTTCGCTTTCAAAAATAATAGAAGATCAACCTTATCGAAATTTACGTTTGTTACAAAGTTTTGTCAAAACTGATACACCTCTTTCTTGGCCGACTGAATTCACCTAGATACATTATATTAAAATACATACTTATTTTCTAGTGCTATGTGGCCCGCCTGGCTCCGGAAAGACCATGACGCTGTTCTCAGCGCTCCGAGCCCTGCCTGATATGGAAGTGGTCGGTCTTAACTTCTCATCAGCAACCACACCCGAGCTGCTGCTGAAGACCTTCGATCATTACTGCGAATACAGAAAGACACCTAATGGAGTTGTGCTTGCTCCTGTACAGGTAATTTAAAAATATTGTTTATCTGATTTCGACTAAGTACCGATATGATGCCATCTTGGGATGCTATTAATATAGAATTAACTATGAATTAATTGGATCCGAATCTTCACTTTTACATTCTCGAAATAGATGTGCTCCTATCTTTATCTACTATTCGATATATCTACTGTAATTGTAATACAATCATTATTTTGCGAATTATGATTAAGAATATTTCAGAGACCTTCCGTATCTTTGCCTCAGATAGATATAATCTATTAATGGTTTAAGTGTTTTTTTCCATAATTATTGAATACGTTTTTATTTGTCTAGCTGGGTAAATGGTTGGTGCTATTCTGTGACGAAATCAACTTGCCGGACATGGATCAGTATGGAACTCAGCGGGTCATATCGTTCTTGAGGCAGTTGCTGGAACACAAAGGGTTCTTTAGAGCAAGTGGTAAGTATACTCCATATTATTTAAAAATAACTAATAAATATTCTGACCGATGATACGTGCGGTATGGGTATATTTTGATCCATCCGTATTTTTTTTTTAAATAAGTAATAACTCTTTCAGACCTACGGGGTAACACAAAGGTGTTTATGGGCGTCACTATTCAGTGTTTTTATGTACAGTTTTAAGGATCTGGATACGAGTTATTTAGATCCCGAATTTTGTGTTTCATTTCTTCCATCTTTAGCCCGACTTTAGCTACATTCTAAAGAATATTGTATCGGATCATATTCTAGGATTCTTGTAAAAACCTATGTTGCCACATGCACTATTCCATTGTACTATTTCCTTTCTGCATAGATCATTCGTGGGTACACCTGGAGCGTATTCAGTTCGTGGGTGCTTGTAATCCGCCGACGGACCCTGGCCGCAAGCCGCTGTCTCATCGGCTGCTGCGCCATGTGCCTGTCATATATGTCGACTACCCTGGGGAGACTTCACTCGAACAGGTAACTTATGGTACTATTTATTAAAAATAAATCCCATACAAAATTTTTTCTGGCCTTAATGCTAAACAAGCTCGTTCAGCTCAGATAATGTTAGGTAAAAATAATGTTTTTTTTTTTTTCATATTATTTTATTACCTCCTATTGCTAGTAGTTAATATATCATCATCAGCCTTTATCTACCGTGATTTGGTACCGTGATTTGACAAGATGTATTATGTGTACCTTATGCATTTCTATCACATTCGGTATTTTACTTTTCTTTCTTCTTTCGTTTCGTTCTACTAGAGTCAGCAATATCAGTAGCTGGAAGACTTGTTAAAAGTTCATAGGTAAAATCCGTGGTTGGGAGAAAATAAGCCAAGGTGATCCTCAGACATACGATCTATAGGGAGAACACCCAATACTTTGTTTTCCGATACACATTTTCCACTTTAGGTCTTTCCGTCACTCAGTCTTCACGATCGATTACAATCGATAGTGAGGCAGTCAGGCATCAACCCATTATCATCCCACTGTTGGGAAATTGGTATCCCCTCAATCGCAGGGGTTTAGAGCAGACTCCACCACGCTGCTCAACTCCGGGTTGGCGGAAAAATTCAATTTTGCTACCGATGAGTGGTCTGTTTTAAATTAATTTATGACAAATATGATTTACGCTGATATAAGATAATATGTATAGGCATATTTCAATTGAGCCAATCGGCATGCAGCATTTCTTTAAAGTTTTTTGCCTTACCTAGTCGTTTTGTGCTTTATGATCGCTACTAACATGCCTATATTATCTAATAATTTCTTTCACAGATTTACGGCACGTTCACACGGGCTATGTTGCGTATGCAACCAGCTCTACGCGGATACGCCGAGCCCTTAACGCAGGCGATGGTGAAACTGTACCTCGCGTCGCAAGAGCGGTTCACACAAGACATGCAGCCGCACTACGTATACTCGCCGAGAGAGATGACCAGATGGGTGCGCGGTATATGCGAAGCTATTAGGTACGTTATATCTTAGAATCATATCTATAACTCTATCTATACTCTAGAAAATAAATATCAAAACCATTGACCACCTTGGTCTTCACCCGTGGAGAATTTCTCCCTTGTTCGTAACATTACAATTCGATTATTAAATTAAATTATAGATTAATTGTATTTGACATGAATTAAATAGTTGGATCTTAGAACTTCTCATCGCATGAATTAAATTTTGATATTAAATTCGATTATGAAATTAAGTATTAGCTTATATATATGAATTGGTTATCTATGGATTCTAATTATCTGAAATAAAGTTTTTTTTTATTGATGCAATCGTGATTTTAATTTTTTTTTTTTTATTCAGACCTCTAGATAACCTATCCGTGGAGGGTCTAGTACGACTATGGGCGCACGAAGCACTCCGGCTGTTCCAAGACCGATTAGTTGAAGACTCTGAGAGACAATGGACCGATGAGAATATAGACAATGTGGCTATGAGATTTTTCCCAGGTACGTGTAATTGGAGGTCGTTTGAAGCTAACTGATGTCAATGGTCGGCGGAATAACCACGGCGGCTTCGTATATGAATGATGAGGAGCTCGATGGCGTCGTTGTAGGTGTCAGTCAGCAAGTTAAGCAACCTCGACTGTAGCCTGCCCATGGATGGGTTCAATTATCTCGAGCTCTTGCGTCCTTCGGAGCGCACGTTTAGCCGTCGGTCCCGGCTGCTTATTTGATTATTGTGTACTTGAGTTGTGTAAAATAACCTTTTTAAATTGAAAAATGATTGTGATTTAATCTCAATCAAGTTATATACAGTGTCTCTGCTGAAGGTCCCTATAAGTACTGAATATTTTTTCAGGTATCAACAGAGAACAAGCACTTGGCCGCCCCATACTGTACAGTAACTGGCTAAGCAAGGATTATGTTCCCGTGCAAAGGGACCAACTGCGGGAATACGTCAAGGCGAGACTCAAGGTACGGTTAAGACTGACTTTAATCTACGCCGTACTACAATTTGTAAAATAAAAATATATCTTGAGGCCTGTCAATAAATAAATAAAAAAGTTGAAGTTGATTTTGCAATCAAAATCGATATCTTCAAAGTACTCTTCAATAATTATATAATATAAATACGTTTATCAGGTAACTATTTTTTTCTCATTCTTATTGTTTTTGTTATATTTTTTATACAGTTTTGTTTTACTTACTTTTTACTACTAAAGTTTTGTGTACTTTTTTTTAAATGGACTGATAGGTGCTAGCATCTAAACATCCACATCTCTCAATTCACAACGTTTTCTTATCACGCTGTTTCGTACTTTATCTGTTACCCTAATTCCGCACATACTTCTCAGAGCTTTATACCGCGTTAATCCTGCTTCCATGCTTCTTCTGCTATACCCAAAATTACTACCATACGTAAATGTAGGCGTTAACACTTCCTCAGTGATAGCAAGGCGAGCCTTACTCGATATATTTACTTCCCAGGATCGAGTGCAACGCACCATTGATTTGATTTCACACTTTCACTCTTTTTTTTTTGTTCCCATCGCATTTCCCATCTTTCGTAAACATAGAACCTAAATTCTCATTCACTTTTTCTACTTCTTCAGCTCCACCCATTACTTGTAACAGTTTCATCTCTCTCGATAACCATTACTTTTTGTCTTCTGTACATTCACTATCATACCTTTCCTTTTAAATGCCTCATTCATTACAGTGACCATTTGTTGTACTTCGTTCATCAAAGATTCAAGAAGAACCGATCATTGGCGTACAACAGAGTTTTAAACACTCTTCCATTCTTATCCCTTATTTTGTAAGAAGCTTTGTATATAGCAAAAAGATATACAAAGTCTTATACTTGGAACATTTTCGACGAGCTCTGTAGTCGAATGGTTAGCAATGGCCACTTTGACGTTGAGTGCGCGGGTTAGATTCCCGCACAAGACAAAAATTTGTGTGCATGAACATGTCTGTTTGTCTTGGTCTGAGTGCTTTCTATGTATTATATGTATGTTTTACAAAAAAAAAGTATAATATCAGTTATCTCGTACACATAGTACAAACTTTGCGCTTAATTTGGGACTAGATGGCGCTGAGTATTTATTTATTTATATATATTTATTTATTTTCATCATAGGTCTTCTACGAGGAGGAGTTAGACGTGCCTCTAGTTCTCTTCGACGAAGTCCTAGACCACGTTCTACGTATCGACCGTATCTTCAGACAACCGCAGGGTCATTTACTGCTCATTGGAGTGTCGGGCGCCGGGAAGACTACCCTCAGTCGCTTCGTCGCCTGGATGAATGGGTTGAGCATATTCCAAATAAAGGTAAGTTCGTGTTTGAAAAATAACTAGTATTTGCCTCACTCAAACACATTGTCACATTATTTTCTCAGTCTTTCTTTAAGTTGATCATTTTTCATCTATTATATTTTTAAGACGTGGGGGGGGGGGGGGCGGGGATCTTATAGTGCGGGCCGCGTATGGGCGTGACGAAACGTAGAGCGCCGTCCCTGACTCTCCGCGTAGATCGACCTCTTGTTGAACTATTGGATGCGGGAAGCGGACTGTGCGGTATTCCCCTGCTGGATAGCAGGGGGTAAATACAGGCTGATAATGATACTGATGACAATATTTAAATATATTGAGGCAACCAATGCGTTATGGTTTTCACCGCCAAAATCGGCCATGGCAGCGCAGCGTGTGCGGTGTACGCCACTGAAGACAAGATCATAGTCTAAATTTATCGCTTGGCTTACAGAACCATTATGTTTGACTGAGGCACTCGATGACGTCACTGCGCGTGTTAGTCTAATCGAACACGCGAGTTAAGAAATATCGACCATAGCTTACACAGGCTATGGTCGGTACATATTTTTCTCGAGCCGCTCGGGAGAGTACATTGAGCTGTCACCTGCCTCCGCCAATCTGCAGTTGAGCAGCATAGTGGAGAGTATGCTCTGTATTCTTTTTCGATAGACCAGTATTCCAACAATTGAATGAATTTGTATTAAAGACCTACAGAGCACAGCGATGTCTATTTGACGAGGCGGTCAAAAAGTTAAAATGGTCAACCTGCATTGGAAATATGTATGCCCCATCAGGTGCACAACAAGTATACAGGCGCGGACTTCGACGAAGATCTTCGATCTGTGCTGCGACGAGCGGGCTGCCGTGATGAGAAGGTGGCTTTCATCCTCGACGAGTCCAACGTATTAGACAGCGGCTTCCTCGAGCGGATGAACACGCTGCTCGCCAACGGAGAGGTAACATACTCTATCATAATAACACTAGGATGGATTCTTACTAACGGAGCCGAAATCGAGGTTGAGTTGATCTAGTAGATTCGCTGTGTATGTTTTCCATTGATTTCAATGGAAAATGTATTTAATGATCATACCCCAAGGATATGATCGATGTCAATTTTTTTTTTCGACCTAAAACTCAAGCATGTTGTGTTCAATTTCATTAAAATCGGTTTAGTGGATTTGGAGCTCGCTCCACTCATTAGTATTCGAGTAGTACGAGAATGCTTTTCGTTGACGCATGGTATGTATAATAAAATACGATAGTCGCTTCCCACACATTGCCAAGACTACATCACGAGCTGGTTTGTCCAAATTTGATATCTTCCATACAAAATACAGCTAATGACTTAGTGTTCCAATAACGCGTCCTAAATATCACGGGAAGAACCTTGTTTTATTCGAATCCAACATATTTATAAACTAAGTGCTAATATCACACCCCGGCCTCTCCATACAAATGTCGCGTCATTCACTACTACATAAACAATGTCGTCTGTGTAGAGCGTGCATGAGCGTGTGTGCGACGCCATACAAACTGGTCCAGATTAGTCTCAAGTGGAGAGTTGAGGTCGATACGAGAGTGCGGCATGAAATGGCCATACGTAGTACTATTACTTATACTGCGCTAATACCATAAGGCCGATGGCAAACGGTGCGTGGCGGTACAGCTGTGCAAGATTTTAGTTACAACTATTGTATAATATACATGATAATCCATACCCGCATACCGTGTCGCTTAAGTAAGATGAATCATATTTGCAGAGCACTATATTGACTCCAATTTAATTTCAAAACTATAATTAACGAATTACTTTACAGGTTCCTGGTCTATTCGAGGGTGATGAGTTTGCTGCGCTGATGACTCAGTGCAAAGAAGGCGCCCAAAGAGAAGGGTTGATGCTGGATTCTAACGACGAGCTCTATAAATGGTAACTATCTCCTTCATTCCCTTCCAGCTCATAATGTTCTTTTCTCCAAATGTCATTTCTCAAAAGGTCATTTTCTCCAAATATCATTGTCAATGTCACACGCGATCTGTATCTATGGTACGAGTTTTCAGCGAGAAAATAGTCGATGGTTGCTCGTTTTCGACAAAAGGACATATGCCTTAGAAGTGCTAAACAGGTCTTGGTTTCTTTTTTATTATTTGTTTACTCATTTATCTCGAAAATATTTATAACCTCGCTATTATACTAAATACTTAGTTATTGTAATTTTTGCCTAGGTTCACGGGCCAAGTGATGCGGAACTTGCACGTTGTGTTCACAATGAACCCGTCGTCGGAGGGTCTGAAAGACCGCGCGGCCACTTCGCCTGCGCTCTTTAACCGTTGCGTACTCAACTGGTTCGGAGACTGGAGTGACGGCGCTCTCTTCCAGGTACATTTTTTTAACCCACCAGATGATTTTATTACATCTATAGCCTCTTTTAGTAAAGGTACCCAAACCGAATAGTTTGAATGTAATGTCATCATCATATAATCTTATTGTTTTGAAACGAGACGAGTTCGTTTGGTCTATTAATAGAAAAAAGTGGTAATATAAATGAATGATTATTGAGTAATCACTTCAATATCAATTTTATTCATATTTCACATTTCATTAAACCTTCGCAATGCTTTCACAAAAACCTCCATACGAAGGAATTTCTTCGAGTTATGTTTTTAATTATTACTTAACAACTGGTTAAGTATTAATTAAAAACATATTGAAAACGTATATTTAGGATGATTGTCAAAGTACCATGTCATTTTTTTTTTCATCGAAACGTGTATTGTCTGAAAAATTATTATTGATTTCGATTTTTTTTTTATAAAAGAAAAGAAAACTGGTTGTATCCATATCACTAAGGCCGTAGATAAACCGGGATAAATGTCTATCCGCCATATTTGTTTAGAACATCGCTGACTTGAGAGAAATTTTGGTTGTCTATTTGCAATGATTTGCATTTATTTTGTTGTGCAGGTCGGCAAGGAATTCACGTCCCGTATGGACCTAGAGTGCGCGGACTACGTGCCGCCTCAACTGTTCCCTGCGGCTTGCGGCGAAGTATCAGCGCGCCCGGGTCACCGCGAAGCCGTAGTGAACGCGGCCGTCTACGTGCACCAGACGCTGCACCGAGCAAACGCGCGTCTCGCCAAGCGTGCCAACCGCACCATGGCCATCACGCCCAGGTCAGTCGCAAAGCCTAACAAAGCCTGCAAAACGGCAGTAAAAAATTTCACTATCGATTTTGCTGTTGAGTTATTGAGGAACTAGTTGATTCCTGACTATATTTTTCGTCACATCGAAGACGGAACAATGAAATTATTAACTTGATATAAAAATATCTTCAACCGAAGAGTGGTTGCCAAAACGAAAGTAAGAAGAAGAATGTACCACCAAAGCGTAGGGAAATGCACGGCTCTTCTTTCCCTGCCAGTCATACAAGGGAGACGTAATCACAGACACAGAGTAATCGTGCGAACACAGTACTTGATGCACGCTGTTAAAGGATGACACATATGTATTTTATTTAATATATATTTTTATATTATTTTCTTCGCAATTCGTATCTTTGCTTGCTACTTTAGCAAGCAAAGATACGAATTGCGTGATTGTTAGAAGTAACCGGAGCCTTTTGACGCGTGCAACACTTATACTTTAACTTTAAAGGCAGTCTGAAAACGTAGCCTAGTAGCGAGTAATTATCCTTCTCGTAGAGTTGATCCTACCTTGCCATACGTTCTTATTTCAGAAGGCTGCATTGCCTTGTATTTTCATATACTTACTCGGTAAATATTAAGTAAACGCCATTATATAGATTTAAGCTCATTTTTTGTTCTAACCTTCGCATTGCAAACACCACAAGAGATTTGTAGAATTAACATTCATAAACTTAAATAACTAGTCCTTCGAACTGTTCACAACAAGCGTCTATTGCAGACATTACCTGGACTTCATCCAACAAATGGTAAAGCTGTATGCCGAGAAGCGTGCGGATTTGGAAGAACAACAGCTGCATTTGAACGTCGGTCTAGGAAAAATCGCAGAGACCGTGGAGCAGGTTGAGGAGATGCAGAAAAGCCTTGCAGTCAAATCACAGGTATATCTTCCTTTATTATATCGTGCGCCATACCAGAACAGACTTGATATCAATGTATTAATGTAGTACATTCATACTGTTGAAATGCCCTTGCAGGGGTCATGTAATGATCCTGTTTTTTTTCTTAAGATCAATGTACATACCACTTGAAAGCAATAAATACATATAAATATGAACATGATACTATAAGTGTCAGTTTTTGAGAAGTGTGTATATAAAATGAAACAACACTATTTGTCTAGTAAACGAATGTTTCTTTGCCGTTCATGATTCCATTCAGTAACTCAAAGGCAATGATTGGCTGGAAGAGACTCCTTAAAGAAATAAGTCCGCGTTTGCAAACCATATATCACAACTGTATATAGGTAAAATATAATATATACCCAATAAAGTTGTGCAAACAAATGTTACTTCTAAGATTAAAACTTTATAGGAACTACAAGCTAAGAATGAAGCCGCCAACGCGAAGTTACGGCAGATGGTAAAAGACCAACAAGAAGCTGAGAAAAAGAAAGTCGAGAGCCAGGAGATTCAGGTCAGATTCTTAACCTCAAAGTCTGCATTGCTTGCTTAGAATTTGTTCATGAATGTTATGTTTTAACATCAGGTCGCTCTAGAGAAGCAAACTAAAGAAATAGAAGCGAAACGCAGGGACGTTATGGCTGATCTTGCGCAAGTGGAGCCCGCTGTCATCGAGGCGCAAAACGGTTTGGTTTTCTTGTTCCATTTGACTTTAAACATTACTCCTCTCTTCCAAGTGTTCAAAATTTTAATGTTTGTTTATATGACATATAATTCTCAATCGCATGTATGCAGTTTACAGAGTTGCCGTATTAGTTGTTTAACACATCATTTCATTTGAAAGATATGTTAAATGTACCTAATAGGACAAAGCGCTAAATGTATACATGTCTTTGGGTGCATTCCAAGTCGCGCTGTGATCGATTTTACAGATGTTCCGATTTACAGTTACCATGCTTGTATTATAACATTTTTGGTTTGTTTCTTTTAAGTCTTTTTTAAATAAGTATGGAAAAAATATCTTAAAGTATTTAATTAAAGCAATCAAATGTCTAATTCTTAGCACAATATCTGATCGGATGAACAATGAAATTTGTCACAGCGCGACTGTATATACGCACTCTTGTTAGACTGTAAATTTATATTGAAGTTACATCTCACAGACGATATGCTTACCCACCAAGTAGTTTAGATATATTTCACATCCAGTAAAAGTGATTTCTATATTACTCATCCTTACGATTACCCCAGATGCGCCCGCTTGAATATGTCTTGTACGCTATGCTGTAAAACGAGCATCTACAACAATAAAGTAAAAATATACGTAAACTCAACGCTCGTTTCTGAAGAATGCGTGCAATACATATTTGGACATCTGCATCCGGAGTGGTTTATATGAATGCTTCTAAGACCGAACGCGTACTAATGTAGCTATGGCCACAGACAATTCAGCAGACCGTATGGTTCCTATTATGATATGTTTTCTATAGAACCATAGGTAAAACCTCAAGGGTAAAACCAGCTGATCATTTCTATACAAACATGTGCCGCATGTAGACAGCCGGGCCTTATCAGTGGCTTTAGTCAAACTAGTACGTATTCCCTTTTATAACAGTGAATCCACGCTACAAATCAGTCACTATACAAGATGCCTTTATAATTTATCGAAAATCTGAAATATTATATGAAGATACTTTGTTAAATTTGTATGTATACCTACTTATTAAAAAAACAGAAGCTGTAGTCAGAGTAGCGTGCCCTCGAATTGGTATTGTTATGATGAGTTGTTTTATGGTATTTTTTTGATGAATATGTGTTATTTGTGTATTTTGTTTCTGTGTTAGTGACGTTGGGCCTTATTGGTCGAAACGTTTTACCATATTCGATGTCTTGTATTGCATGAATGCACGAATATGATCATTTTAACTAAACATTAGTAGTACTGATTCAACGTGACGTGAACAAACTGAGCAAACATTATACTGTTCTTATAAGGTTTTTCTGTACTACCATTTATTTATTAACGATATTATTAACGGGCATGTTGACATCTTAGTCGTCGCTATTTTTAACAGGTCAAATGGCGGGTTTATTTCGGTGTGAAAAATGTTCTTAAACGGAACATATGGCGTCACTGTTTTAACTTGCCCAGTTGCAATATTTTATTAGTATTAATGTAACTATATTAAAAATTAAAAGCGAGTTGTTTCTTCAAAGATGTTTTGTGACATTAGTTTTAAAATATCTTATACCTGATTATTTTTCATATAGTCAACATTGTTTGCGTAAATCAGACATCAGACAGCACCGTTTTTATTCCTTCGATTCCGTCTAATCAGAAACGGCCCTATAAGCTTGTGTGCCTTTATTAAAATATTTACAAATAAATAATTGGGATATTTGACTCCAGTCCATTTCTTATCTTGCATATGAGTGAAGGCTGGCAAGTAATATAAAACACCACATCATAGTTAAAGCTATTCGCTGCTTCTGACTATGGCTTCTCTTAGTATTACAGGGATGGATCCTACTATTTCCATAAACGTACGCAACTGAACGATAGCCATTTTCCTTTTGCCAACCCATTATTTCTGTTGTCAAGAAAATCGAAAAAGATTTTTAAGCTATTGCATAGCTTCTATCGCGGGCCTTGAGCGCGGGGACCGAATCCAGAAATTCCGTAACGAAAATACCTCACGCTCCCCACTCCGACGGGCAATATATGTAACATAGATGTCGCAACTTTGCTTTACTTCCAGTTGCTTTTGAAATACTTCCCCAGCATACTTTCATAATGATTTAGTTCTAAGAATTTCACATAGATGTCTCTATATTTCGATTTGTAGTTCAAATATTTGACGTAGCTGTCGCTGTTTTAAATTATCGCATTTTCATCCCTCTGCTGAAAATTTTGTTATAACTTTGAGTGCGAGCGATTAGACGTATTGTACGACTCTACGAAACTCGTTTTATTTATTTAATAATAGAAAAATTTGTTTTCTTATCGGTCACCACGCTCAAAAAGTGTAACTTGAATTAATATCAAAGAAAAAAGCAATACTGCATGAATAAAATAAATAAATAAAATTATAATTGCATAAGTTGATACAAAATGCTATGCAATAGCTTTACCGCTGCAGTCCCCGAGTGCCACACGTCTTTTTTTTATATGTACGAGTATACTGGCAATAAATCATGCGAAAAGCAGTTACCTATGACAAGTGCCAGTGGGTATGCACCAATGGCCAGTTTGAAGTAATAATCAGATATTACCCTAACATACTGCTAATTTCTATGGCCGATGGTGATTACTTTCCATCGGGTGACTCACATGCTAGCTTGCCCTCCTTTCATATAATAAAAAAAATACATCGACCAAGCCATACGTAATGGAAATAGCACGATCCACGTATATAAGGGTGTTTACATAGGGCGACAGATTACTCGTACCGGATCTCGTTATGTCAATATATTTTTATCGAATAAACTATAGTTTGCTTTCAATTTACACGTACGTAGCTACCTATAAGTAGATAATCTGGCTGTTTATGTAAGCACCCTTAAATATGAATACGACACGATACAGCGGTGCGATCCATCAAGAAGCAGCAACTAGTAGAAGTCCGGTCGATGGCTAACCCGCCGTCGGTGGTGAAGATGGCGCTGGAGTCTATATGCACCCTACTCGGCGAGAAGGGGGACACTTGGAAGGGCATCCGCTCTGTGGTCATGAAGGACAACTTCATATCGACTATCGTTAACTTCGAGACTGAGAATATAACGTTAGTTCATGTTTTTAGTGGTCTCACGATGCGATTGTCATACGTGTAGTTGATATAATATTTTTTATAAATACTTAAAATCTGTGGTGCACGGCAGTTGAGTTTCACTTGACAAGCCATCTCTTTAGGTTTTTAATTCCTTATTTGCCATATTGCTGGCTCTCACATTGCTAAGAAGGGAAGTCTAATTCCAAAAGCTTCTTTCTTACTCCCACTAACTTGATTAAATTCGTTGTGTTCTGAGCTCCAAGGCCGTCGTAGTTTTACCCCCAGGACTGCAATGGACTTCACTGTTCATTGCCTTTTTTGGTGGTCGCCTCTGTTAATCATGGGTACACAGAAGACACAGTGGTGAGAATGTGTGGCATACAACATGCAGTGACATCTAGTCCCGATATAAGCAAAACATGTACTATGTGTACTAGATAACTGTTAAATAATCTTAAATGCTTTTTTAAAATATTTCTAAAAAAATAAACAGATTTGTCACGCTCACAAATGTCTTCTTCGGGAACCGTTTAGTACACGAGGTGTTAGAGTAGTCATTCGAGAATTAGGGTTGTTTAAAATGAATTAAATATAAGATAATACAACAAAATTACATTTATGTCTGTAAAATGACGTGCTTATTGACTATTTCGTGTGACAATCGCATAGTGAACAGATCCAACTTTAGGCGATAGCACGTCGCAATGTCTTGCCTGTTCACATTCAATGTTATATTACTATTATCTGTGGAGAATGCTCTTTGTTTAGCTAAAATGTAGAACAGCTGCAGACCATGACTCTAGCTAGAGTCCCCATTCGGCCTTGGAATTGTATACTTTTTTTATAAATAAATATGTATCTATTTCCTTCTAAATTGTATGCGATGTGCTATCCTCACTTTTATATATTGTATACTTACCTGAATATTATACTTCAATATTACTATAACATTTTAGATAGCAATTGTAGTACTGTAACTATTTATTGGCAAAAACATCGATTGTATAAAATATTTGTATGCATTTGAATGTGCATTGTTTATTATTGTATTAGTAGTACTTTTCTAGATATTTCTGCTGTATCGCTATGAATTGTACGTTTAATATTACAAATAGTCACGTTATCGACTATTGGAGACGAATGATTTATAATATCATGAATAAAAATAGGAATTCTTGTTATAACTAAAGATACTTCTGTAAATAAGCTAAGCTCGCTTGCATCATGTGACTGTTGTTATTAATATAACAGAAGAACATGTTATCACCATGTTTGTATTGTAAAATGGCATCTATGAGCATCTTTGTAAGGCACACTAATAGTCAGTACTCGTGACTAACATTACTAAGCATCGTCGTGAATAATTAACAATAGTTTTAACAATTTATGTAACTTTTACTGCGGTTTCGTCCAGCATTTGTCTAAATTTATTTGTCGAACCAGAGAATTATATCCGCATCGATTCGCTTTTGATGAATTATCTCATATACTCCTTTATAATTTAGCTTATTAATAGATGGTAATTAAAAAGCGAACCGCAACGGTACATTTCTCTGCTTGGGCATAACCTACAGTTACCTAATATTAATGTTAATCGTACAATAATGCCAGCCGCATGTGACACAGACAGCTAAACGCCTTTTTTGTTTCTCTCTTTTTGTACTCTCTCGCTCTCGCTTCGTGCTGGTGACGGATGCGACGGCTGGACGCACACGGCGACTTTTAAATATACAGCGGTGAAATCTATAAAGAAGCAGCACTTGGTGGAAGTGCGTTCGATGGGCAACCCGCCGGCTATCGTGAAGGTGGCGCTGGAGTCGATCTGCCTCCTACTCGGGGAGAACGCCACCGACTGGAAGGCTATTCGCGCTGTCATCATGCGGGAGAACTTCATCAACAGCATCGTGTCAAACTTCTCTACCGAGGATATAACGTGAGCACCGGACCCCGCTTCCACACCCTCCCACCCGACACTTCCCCCTTTTTAGTGGTCTTCAGGATTGTGCATGTGTGTGCTTGGAGCATGCTTGTAGCACTATCGTTGGTTTCTTTGCATGTATTTAACAATGTTTGAATGTATTTGTGGTGATGGTTTATTAATATTCCCCAATTACAGTACAAAATTGTTAGAATTTCTAACATAATGTATCCTCAATTTATAGACAAAACGTTATAATGAAAGTAATACTTTCATTTTAAAAACATATATTTAATGGCTCCCGACTGTTAGTTCAAATATCTCTGAATTCACAGTGTGTGAAAACGATGTTCTATTATATACCTATTTTATATTAAAAAAGTAAGTAAGAAATAACGGGATCAATTTTCAAAATCCAAAGGACGCATGAATGTATTTGCCAATAAATAACATTCGTCAAAAACCAATTGAAATCACCTTGACAGTGAAGCGATCTGCTTACGTTTTTTTTTTCATGTTTTTCACTTTTTTTTGTTTTGCTATCTAATGTGTCTTTCTATCACAGCGAGAGACATGTGATTGGTCTGTATATTTGTTTGCTGTGTGTTGGTAAGTGACGTCCTTTCAATTTGTTTTAAATTAACGGTCGAGTGATAGGGAAGGACCGTCGACCGAATTGAATCGTGACCCACCTTGACGATAATATAATTCATTAGAAGCCGTCAAAATAGGTTTTCTTCACTACCGTGCCTTGGGACGATTTTCATATTAACAAAATTCAAAGTGCTATACATTTAGAGTAATTAAATTTTACATTGTTAAAGAAGTATGGATACGGCATGCGATAGCACTAATACTCGGCTGTGTAATTAGGAATAGAGATTCTCTGTAACACAACCAGTGGTGTCGTTTTCGTAGTGTCATGATGAGGAATGAACCTCAAGAATACCTTTAGCTTATGGCAACAATATATTGCAATATGTATAACTAGGATAGTATTTTCCAAGGGGAAAGTTGATTTTAATTCCATTATTGCGTCATACATTATCTTACGGCAATGCACATAGAGCCTATTAAAGTTGAGCAATTCTAATTCCATGGTCAGTATTCTAGGGCTTTCTTTTCGTTTAAGTTCCCCTGTTTGTTAGAGAGATTAAGTGGTCGAGTCTATCGATTGATGCCATAAATGTACAGATTGTCGTTTGTTCGTATTTTAGCCGAGTCAATTCCTCGGGTGTGGAAAACATATTTAAAAAGTCTTTGAATGCAGTTTTATTCCCATTGAGTGAAATTTGCTATTTTCGTCGTTACGAGTACCGTTTCCTTCCGGTGGCATTGCAAAAATTCCATCCTGTATATAAGCAAATTTCAAGTAACTAATATTGAATTTGTATGAAAATAGGCGTATGGTCACATTTCAATTTAGTCGATGGTACCTACTTGCATGCAACGGACCAATCCGGACGGGGTCATACATTGACATGGGTTCATTGGCATTGCACGAATAGCACGTTACAAATACAATTAGTATCCTAATATTGGCGAAAAGACCAATTTTTAATTCACTTTTGTATTCGGCAGTGACGATGTGCGCGAGAAAATGAAGACACGTTACCTAAGCAACCCAGATTACAACTTCGAGAAAGTGAACAGGGCCAGTATGGCTTGCGGACCTATGGTCAAATGGGCTATTGCTCAGGTAAGACATTGGCGTAGTATAAAAAAATATTGTACGTTACAAGTAGTCCTAAGGCCTTATTGTAGCGAGTGTGAGCATTTAAAGCCCACAAAAAATAAAACTCTACCTTTTTTATATACAACTAAGGGGCTATCCATGAATTACGACACACTTAATGGGGAGGGAGGGGGTCGAAGAAGTGTGAATCGAAGTGTTAAAATACGAACTTTAAACTATTAACGAAAAACTCAAAAACATTTGCAACTCTAGATGTAAAATTGCAAATCATGAAATTCGTGTGACGTAATTTATGGATGGCCCCTAAGGTGGAAAACAAGTATATGATCCGCTTGATGGTAAGCAGTCAGTCGCAACCTATGGACGCTCGCTATATCACGTACGCGTTGGTAAGGTAGTCTCCTTCAACCTGTAAAAATGTAACCTGTAAATATCTCATGTTTTTACAGGGTCGCCTGTAAAACCCTCTTACCTTATCACAATACATCAAGGTGCACTTTAAAGTATTGTAGAAGTACAAATGGTAGAGCATTTTGACATCCTGTGATAAATAATTTTTTTGTCAAATATGTAATTAAGTTTGTTGAATGCTGAGATCATTTTGACTTAATATACGCATGGCGAGTGACTGGGGTCTCATTTATTTATTTTTCATTGAACCTAGATCGAGTACGCGGACATGTTGAAGCGAGTTGAACCGCTTCGAAACGAGCTACAGGCGCTGGAAGATCAAGCCCAGACAAACGTGAAAGCTGGCGATGAAGTACGAGAGCTCATCGCACAGCTTGAGAAATCCATCGCATCTTACAAGGAAGAGTACGCACAGCTCATTAGTCAGGCGCAAGCTATCAAGACTGATTTGGAGAACGTGCAGGCTAAGGTGCGTTTGTTTAACGTACTCACATTCCTCTCTAAATTATGAAATCCTTAATAAGACATACAGTAATCTCCTGTTAGAGCTGAATAAGACCAAAGTTTTTTCAATGTATTTATTTATTTAAAGGGTAATCACTCTGTCATTTTAAATCGAACACATGATCTCTAGCTAGCTAGACCTAACTATCCGAATAGGTACATTAATAGATGACGCACTAATAAAATTAAATGATAAAAAAAGAGTTGCGGATCGTTTACTAGATTTAAGCTCGGCTTTTGACACGGTTAATCATAAAATACTTTTAGGCAAGCTTGACTCCTTACGGTGGAAGAGGACAAACACTAGAACTGTTCAAATCATACCTAGACTTTTGTGACTAAATTAACTAGAACTAGAATTATTCTTGCCAAATGACATTTAAATAATCAAATAATGTATTACATACAGGTGGACAGGTCCATAGCCCTGTTGAAGAGTTTGGTGATCGAACGCGAGCGGTGGGAGTCAAGCTCGGAGACGTTCCGCTCTCAAATGAGCACCATCGTTGGCGACGTGCTGCTCTCTGCCGCTTTCATCGCGTACGGTGGATACTTCGACCAGCACGTGAGTGGACAATATAATAAATTATGTCTATGTTACTTTCATAGTTTTTCTTTTTTATTTAGTCAGACGGATATATACTGCGGATGGATGGTATAATGTTACAAGTACTAATACTATGTGACACAATGTACAAAGAGGGTATTTAATCAACAAATTGTCTCTGTCATTAAATGTCCCAAATATCAACCAATAATGGCAAACGTTTATGATGAAAAGTCATCATGACTACTAAATACACCTAAATAACATAATTTTAATTGCAAAATAATTCTTATAACCGTCAGCAATCTTCAATTAAATGTGATCCTGGACAAAATTTGACAGTGAATTTAATATGAATAAAAGTAGATTTAATAAGTGAATAAGAATAGGAATCTGTCTTCGTACAACGTAAGGTACGTTGTATGAATTTCACACACACACACGCAATTTCGCAGTCATTATATATATAGATTTTCATGGATTCTCACTGGTCGCACGGCGTATGGATGCTGGGCGTAAGCCGAGGCTCCTAACCAGCACTAGTGTGCGTGCAAAAATGATACGTTGTAAAAGCGTTAAATAAATTAATATTTCTGTATTAAATAAATTAATATTTCTGTATTAAAACCATTTTTTATTATTATTATTTGGCAGTACCGTCAAAACTTATTCTCAACTTGGACGGCGCACCTGGCAGCGGCCAACATCAAGTTCCGAGCTGACATCGCTCGTACTGAATACCTAAGCAATCCTGACGAGCGTCTCCGCTGGCAGGCCAACGCTCTACCCACCGACGAACTCTGCGTCGAAAACGCCATTATGCTCAAGGTAACAAGCGTTCAAATTGGAAATAAATCTAAATTAGGGCGTCGATCAATTAGCCGCGCCAGTTGCCGCCGGAGGGACTGGCTGAGTGAGGTATTTTTGACATACTGACTAACGGGTGACTCTACAAACTTGGAAAAAATACCGGGTTACATCGCGTCGAAAGCCATTACGCATTTTACATTTGAGCTAACCGAGGATTAATATTGATATATAATCCAATCTAGTAAGTTCAAGGAGTTTTCTGGTGACCTTTCTCACAGTAACAATTGTTTTCCCGCCACTGCAGCACTGTTTGGAATATTGCCTGCGATCTTATGTAAAGTGTAGGCGCTTCTCTAGTCTGGTTGTTCCAATTTGAGGGAGAAGTATCGTGAATCCTGTAAAGATATTTTTTTTTTGCGTAGTCGTGTAAAAGCGTTAAAATCTGCAACCTAGAGTTCTTAGACGCTCTAGAAAACATGGGTGGGAGGAGGTATATGACCAGCAGGTGATCAACTCTTCAGATGAAAAGAAGATAATAATCAAAGTAAGAGCTGCCATGGAGCTGGTTTCGGTTTACCGGGCGAGAGATTAACAACCATTGTCATATCGATATTCATCATCGATATCATTGTCTCTTGATCTTCTTACTTCTTATCTGAGTGATAGGGTTCAAAAAGTAGATGTTAATGGAAAGCGATCACATGGATCAACTGTAGCGATGGGGGTGCCACAAGGTTCTATTTTGGGCCCTTTCCTGTTTCTCGTGTACATTAATGATCTACCTCATCTTGTAAAGAATAATCACGAAATAGTATTGTTTGCAGATGACACTTCTTTAATTTTTAAGACAACAATCAGAAATTGACGATGTAAATAATGCTCTTTCAAAAATAGTAAACTGGTTTAGTGCTAATAACCTACTTTTAAATTGTAGTAAAACGAAATATGTTAGATTTTTTACAAAAAATGTGAAACAAGTAAAAACCAGTGTGGTGATGGACAATGAGAGATTGGAATTGGTCAATAAGGTTGTCTTCCTTGGGATAACATTAGACTCTAAATTACAATGGGGCCCACATATAGAAACGTTATCAGGTAGACTCAGCTCAGCAGCGTACGCCGTAAGGAAAATACGTCAACTGACTGATGTTGACACTGCGCGTTTAGTTTATTTTAGCTATTTTCACAGCATTATGTCATATGGTTTATTGCTTTGGGGTAGTGCTGCGGATATAGACTCAATTTTTGTGCTCCAGAAGCGAGCTATCCGTGCTATTTATATGATGAGTCCCAGGGAGACACTGAGAAATAAATTTAAAGAGATAAATATTATGACATTACATTCTCAATATATTTATGAAAATCTTATTTACGTTCATAAAAATCAAACTAAATTTAGGAAAAACAGTGATCTCCATCAATTAAATTTAAGAAATAAAAACAAACTCGCTGTGCATATTACTAGGCTCCATAAAATCTCTAACTCGTTCCCAGGTCAATGTATACGCTTCTACAATAAACTTCCAAATGACGCGTTTAAATTATCCATGGGTAAATTTAAAAGATTTATCAAAACTAGACTATGTCAAAAGGCTTACTATTGTATCTCAGATTACATAAATGATAAAAGTATTTGGAAATGAATTGCTCTTGTTATGTTAATGATTGTATTTGTGTTTAATGTAACGATATTAGCAATTAAAAGAGTCGGCCTTGAGTTTCTTGCCAGTTCTTCTCAAGAAGCCCCGTCGCCGGAACTGGCACTTAAATTCACTTTCACAGATAGTGTGATGAAAGTGCATCTAAGCTCTGCGGATTTAAGTAGATAGTAATGATTTAGATACATGTCTTATATTTAATTTGTATGACGTTTCTAAGTGCTTTATAAAGTCCAAGGAATAAAGATATTTTGACTTTGACTTTGACTTTGATAGATCGTAAGGTCGGTGCACGAAGCTATAGCTGTGAGCATCGGGGTCCAATATACAATATTTTTATATAATTTTGGGGTGTAAGTGGTTCATGAACATCTTTGTACCAAAGCCAACTTCACCTGCACGCGATACATCCTGCTGACTGACAAACGAAACTCTGGCGAAAAGAGAGGTAGGGAGCGTAATTGTAAGCTGCCCGACTGGGGAATGTACCTCCACTTCACAGAATACCGCAGCCAAATAACAATTCCTTTGAGGGTTGTTGTGTTCCTGCGAGTGAGTGAGGTCACCAGAAAGGAAGGAAAGGCTGCGATGGCAGCGGGGATGGCGGCGCACGAGCAACATTTGATGTTGCGAGCGTTAATATGGTTACGGTAACCGCTTTACATCAGGCGGGCCGTATGCTTGTCTTCCACCCGACGTAGTATAAAAAAAAACAATCAAAATCTTTCTTATAATAAAAATAACTATGTTTTTCTCCAGCGCTTCAACCGCTACCCCTTGATCATCGATCCTTCAGGCCAGGCGACAGAGTTCATCATGCGCGAGTTCAAGGAGCGCAAAATCACCAAGACCTCATTCCTTGATGACTCCTTCCGCAAGAATCTTGAGTCAGCACTGCGATTTGGAAACCCGCTCCTTGTACAGGTCAGACGAAATTGACATATTGTATTAACGAAGGATTGAGTTAAAATGTACTGTAAAATAAATTTGTTATTTCGCACGTTTAGGAATTAATCAAGCCTATGCTAAAACATGTCCAATTTCTTGTAAAAAGAATTCATTAACCAATAGGTAATGCATAATAAGTAAGTCGTGCCAAAAATTTTAAAACGCATGTCGCACGCAAAAGAACCATATTCGGAGTATCATTTTTCTTACGACTTCCTCAAATGACTGTAGGGCATCTACACATGCTTTTTATCATTTATTAACCGGCTAATTTCCCTAGCTATTATCCTACCTGCTGCGAGAAGCATTAGCCTTATCTATCATTGAAAATGCACCCTTATTTACAATGAAAATCACACATTATTAAATCATTGTAAAGATATTTCTGAAATAAGTTTCTAAAACATTTTAATACATTTGTAATATACGTATGTGCAGGACGTAGAGAATTACGACCCGATCCTGAACCCCGTGTTGAACCGCGAGCTGCGGCGCACCGGCGGCCGCGTGCTCATCACGCTCGGCGACCAAGACATCGATCTGAGCCCCTCCTTCGTCATCTTCCTTAGCACCAGGTATTATCTTGAATCTATCGTAATTTCTTGCTCTGCCATAAATACAGTGAACCGAACCTAGTGTGGATGTCGCAGTCGTTTTGTATAATTTATCAATTAGCCATATTGCAAAACGGCGAGTCGTTTTAAAAACCAGGGCCGTTTTGTATTACGGCGGGTCAACGATAAGCCGGATTGTCATTACTATACGTTCTACAAAATGTCGGCACACGTTTAGCCGCATTGTAGTAAATTCTAATTGTAGAGTGACCACACTAACAAAGTAAAACAGTGTTTGCAAAATAAAAAATGCATTAAAAAAAGCTATCGCCAATTTGATTAGTTTTGTGTTTCTTAACTAATAGGGTTTACCCGCAAAATAATAGATTTGGCACCAAAATGTAGTCACCAAACAATATAAAATCGATTCCCCAATAAGTCACCTAAAATCATGGAGATATAGGGTCTAGTACCAAATAAATGTTTTTATATGTATTATATTGTCAATTATTAATAATTAAGCTTACTTGGCACCACATCATTCATCATCTAGGTTGACGGAGCTCCGCTTCGCGGAGCTCCTATTTCCGATGACAGGACACAAGAAAACCCTAACCTAACCAAAAATCAACTCAAATCTAACCAAAACATGATTTATTACATTAACCATGTATTGGTAAGACTCGTCAGTGAATATGACGCCAATTTGACTTCACCCTATAAGCCATTTTTTCATTAATTTAAGGAGCTGATCTATTTATTAGGTGACAGATCTATTATTTTGATGATCAAACGAATTAAATGATAGGTAATAGTTTGTTAAGCTGATGATTTATATTTGGGGACAGTTTTGATTAAAATGATGACTCGCTTCGCTCACTCGGCTCGTGCGCTGTGTATGTCAACCTAACGCGCTCTTAGCTAACCTACGAGAGTTTCTAAGGATTCCCCGGTACACCAGACTCCATAGTCACCTTAGCGGTTTTAATATGCATTATAACCTCTCAAACTCGTTTCTTTGTCCACGTTTTACTATTCCGCATTGAGATTCATAGAAATCATTTAATTGCACGTTAAATTTGTCCTTAAAGTCATAGGACTTTAATATAATAATTCGAAAATAGTTTCCATACACATTTGTCACGTTTTTTTGTAACACAATTTTTGTATTCGATGCCATTGTTGTTGTGACGGCATGTAGTGCCACGAGTGTAGAAAATTGGTACTTAAAACTACCAAAGAGGCGGCTATCGAGCCGCTGTAATACATTACGGCTAGCCGTGTTGATGAACACAAAGCGCTGTATACAATGCGGCAAACTATCATTCAGCCGTATTGCAATCCGGCTTATCGTTGACCCGCCGTAATACAAAACGGCCCTGGTTTTTAAAACGGCTCGCCGTTTTGTAATATGGCGAATTATACAATCCGACTGCGACATGTACACTTGTACGTGTCATGCACAAAGAATAAAAACTCCATCTTCTCGTAAACTAAAGCTACACTTACTTATTACAGCATTATTAGCAAGGTGTAAGCAAGATTACCACTAAGTTAGATATCATAGACAATTTTAATACCTCGTAGTTAAGCGCTTATATTGCGACCGAAAGGAGTAGAAACGTAATTAAATTTATTAGTAATAGCAACATTGACTTTTGTGCTCAGGGGTTACATGGTAAGAACATTGTTCTTACGAAGACAGTGGCGCCCCTATGTATATTACAGGACAATTTATACAGCGCCATCTAGTCCCAAATAAAACGCAAAGCTTATAATATTGGTACTACATGGGACCTATTGTCTACAATTTTCGGTTACACGCCAACTAAAGCACCAATTGTATTGTGTAGGGACCCGACGGTGGAGTTCCCGCCGGACATGTGTTCCCGCGTGACGTTCGTCAACTTCACGGTGACGCGGTCGTCGCTGCAGTCGCAGTGCCTGCACCGCGTGCTCAAGGCCGAACGACCCGACATCGACACCAAGCGGTCGGACCTGCTCAAACTACAAGGTTACTTTCTACATTTACCTACTAGCTACTGTTGCTGACCCAAAGAAGATCTTGGCCTCCGACACCAGAAGACGCCACGCCTTTCAATCCTGGGTCGGCTCTTACCAATTGCTAACACCGAGATACCGCAGGTTCTAAGCACCTCGTCACTCCAGCAGTATCTCAGGAGCCCAATAGGTTACACTTTTTACACTACTGCACGATAAGTATCGATTATGTTATCACGTTTCTATCAATATAAATATAATGTCTATTTTTTACCTACAATTTT